>ML208259.1:1094225-1286004 GCA_004369065.1 Pluteus cervinus
TTTATTGTAATTTACAGTACGTGGGAAATACCATAAAGGGGTAGATCTGTCACACGTTTACGGTAGGTCATTCGGGGAACAACAACGGTTGTGTAATACTGGCACCAAGGAAGCTGCCAGACGGCAGGGTGATAGTTGAGGAGATAGCCCGCGAACTTCCAGCAGGCCAGCGAGGTGGTATACTCCCAGTTCCAATGGTTATGTTCAGTGCCACAGACTGAAGAGCTTGGGTGGGGTCTGAAGCCGTCACTGACCATGACCCCAAATCTAATATCAAGACGACATTGCCACTAGACTTGACAGTGAGGGGAGCCGCTCCATCAACAGAAGGAAGGGTTGCAGATCCTCCCGCCTCCACCCAATAGACGAGCATCGCCATACGGTTTGCGAAGTCCAGTAAGGCAGAGATGCTACCATCATTACGAACAACCTGCACCTTTGAGTTGGCCGATTTTGATTGAAACGCGGAGAGTGTGGTTGCAGGAAAGATAGAATATGATATCGCGGCTGTTGGATCTACGTGGTTGAGCCACGCTGTGAACATGTCCACTGTCACCGAAGGCTGTTTCGATGTGCTAATATCTGCCCATGAACCTGTCTTGGTGTTTAATTGAAGCGAAAGAGTTGTTGCAGAACTAGTCGCATTAAAAGCATACCCCACACCTCCGTGCCAGAGTGATGAGATTGAAGAGAAATTCCCGGTACCCGCTGGCGCTCCGTTCACGAATACATCGCCTCCTCTTCTACGTTGATCCAACACTGAATAAATGGGAGAAGTATTGGTAGAATTGACCCTGGCGATCATGACAACTTGGATGTCGTCCTTGAGGAAGAACCAGGTTTTCCGCCAGGTGAGGTTCCTAGTAGTAGGATTATCGTAGCGCATTGCAGCTACCCCTACTACGCCGTCTGATGCACCTCCTACAAGTGGCTGGTTGCCGGTTTTCCTAGCAGTGTCGCATGAAAGGGGGGTGGCTCCATAGTCGGTGGTAATGCCAGGAATGAGATTCCAATCCCATGCAGCAAATATGTCCTCGTATTCGTTGCCTTGCACGAATGTATACATAGCTCCATCAGAGAGGTGAAACCCGAAGGGATTTTGAGAATTGGTACACTCAGTATTTTGTGTTCGTTTGGAGAACATCTTGAGGGTGGTCACATAACCAGCTCCTCGGTGAACCTAGGCCGTTGCAACTGAGTTTTGGACCGTGTTCCAGACGATAAACGCACCATGTAGTCGTTCGTGTAAAACATTTTGTTTCCGACCAATGTCCCAGGATTTGCACTACTGGACGAGGTATTGAAGAGATCATAAGCGTCGAGCAATTGTGATGAGTTCCATTGTTGGCCTAAAAGCTGAAGTTGTGTAAGGTTGGTCTTGAGGTTCGCAGTTGCCCTGGAGAAGAGGTTTAGGTAGGCTCAATCGTTTTAAGATGTTTCAATACATACTGATTATCTGCAACGGGAACGGCAATGATGCGTACAAGCACAGACTGTTGATGGGAGGGTCGCGGTCACTTTCTGACCACCGGTCGATGAAATGCGACTTACGTAGTCCCAATGCAGGACACCAGTTACCGTATTGAGAAATACCATCCATTGGTTCCCCAAGAACAGAGTATCGAAAGCAGATTTCGATTCATCTCCTGCCTGATATTGTGTGTCGGCTGCGCCAAGTTCAAGCGTTAAGATATTGTTGGAGCTGCGTCTCCTGAGTCGAAACCAGTTGGATTGAGGATAGCATAGACTTACTAGTCCTTTCCTGTGTCTTAGCTGAGAGGGTGTCACATTGAGAAACTGGCGAGTATACTCACCGTAATTTCCATTATATAATATACCAGAGTGTTGCCCTTGACAAGGTTTAGAAATTAGTTCTTTGGGACCACAGTTGGTGGAAGTCCATACCGAATGCTCCGTCTGAACGAATTCCATCAACCTTAACTCCATCCTTTACAGCGAGCTCCTGGTGCACCCTTGTGTATGCCTCGGCCAATAAAGAAGGATTAGAGCTGAATAAGCTCAAGTCGATGCCGATACTCGCAATATCGAGTGTATTGGCACCAGTGATAGCGGAAACCCCATGGATCCCGGTCGTAAATGTATTGTAAGAACGACCGGTCATCTTCAAGCAGCCGTCCACCTCTGAGGACAAGAGACTGTCGCCGAGCAGCAAACAGACTTGTCCAACCCATGCAGGAATGAGGATAACCTACTCGCGCTGCATTGGACTCTGTTCGAATGTGCAGCGGTTACTTACGTTCGATGCCCAGTTACCATTCCAGAAGCCAGGAGTTGAACAAGGGCAAGTATCAGTTCCACCCAGGTCCAGACATGCTTTTGTCGCAAAGTCGTTGGAAAACCAGAAGTCTAACCCACGGGATACGGATGCCCGGACAGTCGCGTTTCCAGTATATTGCCCAGCATTCCGAAGTCCACCGTGCCAAGCCGCGGAAAGAGTATCTGGCCTTAGATTCAATTTCGTATCCTTGGTATGGTAAAGTGATCGGGCTCACTCAGACGACTCCAGTGCGTTTGGGCTGGCCAACTTGCACGCTGCGCATCGCAACCAGAGGTGTAGTCTACATCAGGCCATTGGCCGTTCGTACCGAGAGACCCAAGCCTAGAAAATTGAAGAAGTCCCGGAAGAGAAACTCAGGAATAACTTACCAGGTCGCGACGGATGTTGCACCAGTCGTCGAACCAATGATACTGCTGACCCGTCGCTCACGAACAACGTCTAGGTCACTAGCGAGTACGGTTTGGGATATAGAACTAGACAAAAGGAATGAGATCAACATCAGGAGTTGCAGAAACGACATCGTTAGAGGAAAGGGGTGCGCTGTTACCTACAACTTATGTTTCTTTGCGAACGCATGCAACCTCCAAGAATAAACGCGGGATTTCCAATGACTGTAAGCTTACTTTCATATGCTAGCGAGGGTGCATGGTGATACGTGCCATTCCATGCTGTCATGGCGTATAGATAGCACATCGAAGCATCCACGAATGCGATATCCGGCCAGCACATCGGCCAGCAAATTGTCGGCCTCCCTGTGGAGATGAAGATAATAGTATGAGAGGGTGTTATTCACGCAGGACCATCAAGTCAATAGTACTTACCATTATGCAACTTGAGTCGATGACTGTACCACAGCAAACCCAAAGTGTCAGTGGAAAGGAAACAAGGGATCTCAGGGCGGATGACCATCAATCATAATGTAGGCATTTGCCATTAAAAATAGCCCAGGAGGGAATAAGGTTAGAACATACATTGACGTCTGAGAGTAATGATAAAATAATACATGGCTATGAAAACATTCCGAGAATAGATAGTCCGATTTTACTTGGAAGCCTGGACGTTAAGTTTTGATAAAGATATAATGACCGGAACTGCATAGAAAGCGTATCCCACCCAAACCACTGTAGAGGTATGAACAAACTTAGAAGGTGGAAAAGACCAAGGTGACGTACTCGTAAACCCGTTACTAAGGTTGGCAACCAACTTTGGACCCTCCTGTCCAAGGACCATAATAGTGTTGTTGAAGTCCTGGACCGCCTTCCCAAACCACATTCTGACAATCAAGAAGGATGTGATACCTGCGACGCGCTTTAGGACTACAAAATGGGAATGAGGTTGGGGACATACCGATCAAAAACCCAAAGAACCCGATCCAAGCAGAAAAACGCTGGAGCGCTGGCTTGTCGAGCGTAGCGGCAAGTTTAGCACTCATCTTGTGACGGAATGATATGGCGGTGAATGTAATGAAGAACAGAACTGAGAGGAATATCGCGAGTGCGATGAATGCTGGGGTCGCCGTGGTTGGTGCTGACAATAGGAGATTCGGGGCGTTCTTTGGAAGGGCGGATGTATCTAGGGCCATCTTAGTTGCTGCAGAGTTTGTGGGAGATTCACGTACTGTAGGTAGGATTTATGGAGACGGATGTGCATGTGACACTCCCGTTATTCGACGTTCTCGAGCAAGAACCTATGCAAATGGTCAGCATAAGTTGAACATTACATAGAGACCCACGAGGACCCACCAAGTACACCTAAGAATAGGCTGGGTCCATCGACGTCTTCTTGTGGTCCATCTTGAATAAGAGATAGGGAGGGTGTTACGGTGAGGAGAGCAACTTGTTCATGTAGCATGAGGGTTGGTGAAATATAAGTGAACAACGTCAAGAAGATGGCCGTGAGGGCGAGAAGCGGCGAGAGATAGAGTGTGACGGCTTTGGAGAGTCCAGCGATCATGATGTTCGTTCAGAGGTCGTCGTGAGCAGGTAATGAAGAAGAAAGGAGCGATAAGAAAGATCGACCTGCGACGGTGAAAGAGAAGGTGTTACAACACGAGGAATGGTGCACAATGGCTGTCTCTGCAGCCTTTTAACTGGGTGCCACGCGGAGGACACCGCAAGTTGGGGGACAAAGCGCTGCTGATGTAATGTTTTTTCCTATTGTTCACTGAGAGCGCCCTCACACAAAAACAAAGTACCTTGTCACTAACCTGCTTCGATACGAGGGTACACGACGGCGCGAACGTGATTCTTGTCTTCATTGCACCAAGAACAAAGTCCAAGTTTTCACGCTCTCCGAGTCTCCTAGTTCGTGCTTGACAACGAGACCCTTTTCGAGACGCTATTGCCAAGCAGATGTAAACAGCATCGCGATTCTGAAAGTCACTCGACTCACTGGGCAAGAACTCCTTGAAGATTGGTATGACGACTACACTTTCCAACGACGACGGCCCTCAGTTGGCTCCAGAGCTACACGTCTTGACACATATCTTGGATGCAAACTCTACCGCATTTGCGGTTCGAGATCAAGTATTCCGAAACGCGGCGCTGGAGGCAACAAAATTCGTCTTTGATACTTGTGCGTGCGTTGTTGTATCACTTGAATTGTTCTACATCGTGTGACCATGATACAGCATTGAACACAGAATTGTCATCTATCCCACATATCTCCCAGCTCCTGGCATCGCTCACACCTTCTGAGGCTCCAACGACCAGAGCAAGTAAGAAGCGGAAACGGGCTCCCAGTCCGCTCTCGGCGCGGGTTACCTTTAAACAAACTCCTCTCCAGGAACTTATCGTTAACGAATTAGACGAGAACCAATTATGGGCCCAGCTTGACCTCAAGGCTCAAGGAGTATGCGATATGCTCGATGTACTTTTGGAAGGGGAAGAGGACTTAGAAGCCGAACGCCCTCTTGGAATGATGCCGTTCCTCCCTTTGGAGGACGACCCAGATGATGAACTCGATGACGACGCATTGGACAGCGAGCTGCCTAGCTTGGACTCTGATGAGGTTTCTGGTGAGGATCAGAACGAAAACGAAAACGATGAAAGTATAATGGAGCTCCAAGGTCCTTCATCGGACGAAGACGACGAAGACATTGTTGTGCAGCCCAAGAGGCGATGGGAAAGGCATAAGCAAAGGGAAAGCGGTTTAGACGATGATTTCTTCAGCCTGTCTACTTTCAACGCTGAAACAGAGTTGGCCGAAGCAAATTTCGTGTCTGGAGGTGAGCTTGCAGGAGATGACGAGGATGAGGACGATCCAATCGACTTCTCGGTCAATCCTGAGGACTCGAGTAGTATGTGTTCTTTCCTCGAACCGCATCTGGGTCCTAACCCGCACCGCAGACGCCTACTTCTATAAAGATTTCTTTGGAGCCCCTTCAAAGAAGCAAAAAGCTCCTGGTGCTCAATCAAATTCCAAGGTCCGGTTCCAGGAAGAAGTTCGTGTCAAAAAAATTGACCGTCGCGGGCGAGGTCTTTCGGTTCGAGCATTGACGCGAGGAGATGAGCCTGGCATGGACGATGATGACTTCGATGAAGAGTTTGAGGAAGATGATCTAGAAGGCCTCCTCCCCGAGTCTCAAGAGCTAAATGGGTCAGAGGAATCAGATTCCGAGGGTCCTCCACTCGAGTATGACGACCGGGAAATTGTTGCTCGGATGAACCATGACCTATTCGAGGAGGATGAAGACGAGGTCGAACAACTTGGTAACCTCGATTATGATGCGATCATTATCCCGGTTAATTCTCATTTCTAGACACCTCGACGCATGAAAAGCGTATAGCTGCGCTTCAAAAGCAAATTGCAGAACTAGAGACAGAGAATGTTAGACCAAAGGACTGGGTCCTCATGGGTGAGGCCAATTCACGGTCTCGTCCACAAAATTCCTTGCTTGAGGAGGACCTCGAGTTCGACCGTACCGTAAGAGTGGCTCCAGTGACCACAACGGAGTCGGTTCAACAACTTGAAGACCGCATAAAAGCACGTATCCTAGAAGGGCGATTCGACGATGTTGTTCGGGTTCGTCCAATGGACGACAAGCCATTCTTGCCTTCAAGACTCCTTGAAGCACAAGATACAAAATCGAAGCAGTCGCTTGCCCAGATATATGAAGAGGAGTATGTTGCTGCACAGGACGGTATTACACCCGGTGCCAGCCGTGACGCAAAATTGCAGCAAGAGCACAAAGAAATCGAAGCCGTATGGGAAAAGATCTGCTCGAAGCTTGACGCCTTGTGCAATGCCCACTTTACACCAAAGCAAGTCCGTGCTTCCATCGTCTTGGTAGATGTATTGGTTTTGACGAGTCTCCTAGCCTAAGGCAACAATTACGAGTATTGGAAACGCCTCCTCGGCATCCATGGAATCGGCCTTACCCACAACTATGTCCGCAAAGACCATGCTCGCGCCTGAGGAGGTCTTCACATCATCCTCGACAGACCTTCGCGCAAAGAGCGAAATGACGCCCCGAGAGAAAAAGGTCCTGCATAACAAGCAACGAAAGGCTAAGTCGAAAGCTCGACATCAACTTGAGAAGAACGTTGACAAGTTTGCAAAGTCCAAAAAGGTGTCTACCAAAAAGCAGAAAGACGCAGCGCTTGCTAGTGTGGTGAAATCCGGTCGCGGTGTCACCGTAGTTGGCAAAAGGTCTGTCAGCAAGAAGAACAAAATCACTCGCAGTTGAGGCATTTTTATGTGCGATGCTGTTAGTGCAGATATGGACCATTAGCCACAAGCTCAGGGGTACTCTGATGAATTATAGAGTAGTTATTGGTGACCTGGCTCGTATCCCTTTGTTTATCCACGGTGGTCGCCCAAATACATACGTGCATCCCTGCCTCCTTACCCTCACCCATGTCGCAAGTCCACTTTGGAAAAATGTTCTTCCACAGCGCGAGTGCCATTATCATGGCCTATGCCTTCCACTGCTTGGAGGGCCTACCTATTGACGATGCTATAAGCAGTCAATACGGTGGCCATTTCCAGTTCTTGACGATTCATGGGTAAGCTCGTGCCTGTTTGAAAATCTGACACTGTCAACGATTGTCGTTCTACAGGTTGCTACTGGCATGGATTACGATGGTATCGGGTTCCATCCTCGACCTATTCCCGAGTGTTCCATGTGGGAGGATTTACTTTCGTACTGAATTAGTTTCGCTAACAGTCGGCGTATCATCCAGTCTTGAAGGGGGCCAAACGCCTATTCTCCATGCTCTCCATGCCGGTTGGTCCGATTCCTACTGCGGTTTCGTCATCTGAGCACTGTGATTTTAGCTTTCTATCACGATATCGTCTATATACTGGACACTAATGGCCGTGTTTCCTGCCTTGCTTCTGCCTCCGACGAACGTGCCGCCTTTGGACGCGTCACCTGCCGGCCATGAGGAAGTCCCCCTTCTCAGGATCCCACTTTCCATTGACTTGGGGCTACATGCTGTTCCTGCCATCGTGCTGCTCGTTGACTTCTTTGCTTTCGAGACGAAATACAGCCGGAAGGCCGTCATGGTGGAAAGCTGGATTTTAGCTGGCATTTACGCGAGTTTCTACGCGTCCTGGGCCGAGTTCTGCGCAACCCATAATGATGGTATATGTAAGTTTGGTGTTCATTTCCAGTCCGACGGAGTTTGAGTTTTTTTAAAATAGACCCGTACCCTTTCCTGACCGTGTCCCCATTGTGGGGTAGAGTTCTCATCTACATCGGAGCGACGACAATTTCCCTATCTTCATTTCGTTTCCTCAATTACTTGCACTCTTAAGTCTTTCGCCGACGCCTCTTCGTATAATTCCCCCCTTTTTTTGTACGCCCAGTACTAGTAGCGAATACATGCTGGTTTGGATGCTCTGAGTTCTCCGATATTTTTCCCTAAACACGCCCACGTGACTGCCCCTTTATGGTACGTTCGCGTACATACATATTTGCACCCACAACAGCCTCGAGCGTCCTCCAATGGTTTCTGACTACGAAAGGCAACGCGACCTCAACAAGAAAAGGGTAAAATACATCGTATCCGATTTTGCAACAAACTCAACCTTTTTTGCAGAATGAAGAGCTACTTCTTCAGCTTGGACTAGAGAAGCCGTTCTTTGAACCCAAAGAGCAACTGCGCAAAAAGCAAGTCAAGGAGAAGGAAAGTAAAAAAGAGCAAACGAAGAAGAGGAAACTAGACGACGATGATTTTGAAAACGACGACGACGACCAGGAGGAGGAAGATGAGGAAGAAAAGCCTCGACCTCGTAAGGCATTAAAAGAAGATAATGCAGAGAACTCAAGTCTTCGACGAAGCTCCCGTAATAGAGGCAAAAAAATGGACTACCAACGAGAGAAGAAGATCAGTTCACCTTTTCCCAAGTTTGTTGATACGAAAGAGACAGAGAACTCGAATGTGTCTGGGGGTGGAAAGATGAATCGAACTCAAAATCCGTAAGCTGTAATGTTTCCAATCAAGTTACGCGTGTTAATGTTATATGCGAATGACAGGAAGACATATGGCTCAATTCCAGGTGTTGAAGTCGGTACCTGGTGGGCGACCCGTGAGGGCTGTAGTGCGGACGCAATCCATGCGTGAGTTAACTTCTCAGGCTGACTCGGTCCAAAGTGTTGACGCTAAGTTTTACAAGTCCGTGGGTTGGTGGAATCGCTGTAGGCCCTCATGGCGCATACAGTGTCGCTCTCAGCGGTGGATACGACGACGATGTTGACGTTGGCTATGCCTTGTGAGTCTGCTGTCCATCGAAACTGATCTAAACTAACTAGTATTTCCCAGCACTTATACGGGCTCTGGTAAATTACGGCGTTCTGAATTCTATATCCTTTCTAATGAGCCCGCAGGTGGTCGAGACTTGAAGGGAACTAAAAATGCGCCTAAAAATGTACAGTTTCTACCTTCCTTCGAGTCTTCATATCCTCATGTATACCCTCTAGCTGCGTACTGCTCCCCAAAGTTCCGACCAAACCTTTGATAATAATGTACGTTTTCCTTTGTTCTCGCGAGTTCGAAACTTGACTAATTTACCCTAGTTCAACAAAGCCCTGAAGGTAATCTCACACGACACAATCATATGCACAGTGCTTATACCTTATCAGCGTTCTTCTGAAACAAGAAAACCGGTGCGAGTGGTTAGAGGGTTCAAATTGCAGTCGAAGTACGGTCCGAGCGAAGGGTAGGATATGCCACCGGGTTTTTACCAGTATGCTTAACCCTCTATCATAATCATAGGTACCGTTATGACGGTCTTTATTATATTGAAAAGGTGCGTCATATTCGTTTGGCACTAGCAAATCCTGTTAACTTGACTTCTGTAGGCCTGGATTGAGCCAGGTTTAAATGCTGGGCGCTACAAAGTGTGCAAGTATGCTTTTAAGGTCTGTCATGCAATGTATTTTTGGCTACCGTCTTGTTGACATGTCGTAGCGTCTTCCCGGTCAACCCCCATTGCCCGTGAGGAACACGGAGGAGGACGAGGATGGGGGGAGCGCTGATGGGGAGGCAGAGGACGATCCTGATCATGAAGTCCAAGGCCAATCTGAAGCTGCAAGCGAGGCCGTCGAGGATGAAGAATCTTGAATTGCTGTTGTCGTTATTTGAATAAGGTGCTCGATCTATTATTGTAGTATATCATTGATCTCCTGGGACTTTCGGTCACCACTATTCGCTATGTCTATATAATTAGTACTGACACAAGTTAGTCACCTCTAGTTTTCTATAATGCTATCGGTATTGCTATGCTAGTGCTTCCTGCGAAAGTGAGCGTCCCTGGTTAGAATTCTGACCTGTCGCGCCGTCTACCGATACGGTGAATTTGAAATGCACGCTCCATCTGAATACAAAGTCTTTTCATTTGGTCTCAAGTTCATGGACCCTTTTTGGTAATCTTTCTTCCTGATTTAGATTGGATGAGACACCGTTGACGTTCTTCTTTCCCACCTGGTCCACTACCTGCCAGACAGGGGTCGAGAACCAAGAGGAAGGAGCTTCATTCTTGCGGTAAAAATTGCCGTTTCTCGAGGTTCATATACACCCTGCGGGATTCTAGAAGCTTGATCCGCTCTTCGCACAACGACTGAAGCCTTCAAGCAATTTGAAACCGCGGGCGACCGAACGAGAAGACATCCAGGCCTTCGAACTGCGGCTGGAGATCACCTGAACACATACAGAAATGTGCGTCTCCTGTGAGTCTGGTTGCCGGCTAAAGAAGACCTGGAGTTCATCCGGTTGATGGGTCTCATGACCGCATGCGTAACCTGGAAAAAATGAACAACCACGGATAGTCACAAGAGTTATGATGATGGATTGCTCAAGAAAGGTAATACAAGTGCTGTCAAGGGGGTGATGTCGGAAATAGCTTGTGATACATTGACAAGAAGCGTATGCGTTCGAAAAAGGGTGCACATGATTATTAGCGGCCCGCCAAGGCGTCTTGTACGATGCGCAAGAAAGCGTCTTGGTCGTCTCTTTGGTGTGGAGGACGACTGGTTTTCCACATGCGGTAGATACCTTGTATAGTTTGTTTGAGTGCTTCGTCCGTTGGAGAATGAGAAGGTGAAATTGGAGGGTTTTCGTCTTCGTCGACGATGATGTATTGGTGTGTGCCAATGGGTTCTTCCGATGGAACCATGAAAGGGGATGCATCAGATGCGGTAGCAGATGTATTGGTGTCGTCAATGAGGGGAGGTGAATCGGAGCGAGATGAGAGTTTCTCAAGCCGACGAGCAAGGGAGGAAGGAGAAGGGGGTTGAAGGGGGTTGTATATGGGATCTGGGGTACGGATAGGCTGTGGTTGTACTAATTTCCGTGTTTGGGGGAGAGGTGAGGGGATGGTAGAGTCGGCAGAACCTGGTTAGAATGAAGGTGAGACCGAGGGTAAGGTTAGAAAAGGTGATGGTTACCCTGCACGGAGGCATATTGTGCCCAATATGCATCCTCTTCGCTCATATTGGCCTCTCGCTTTTGGGAGCTGAAGAGGGACGAATGAGAGGGAGAGTCATGTTGTGCATAGGAATTCCAGTATGCGTCGTCGTCGTCTTGTTGTGCAACGACATGGAGAGGATCCCGGTGATCAAAAGAGATGAATGAATCTGAAGGGAAAGGCATGAGAGCTATGTTGTGGTACTGCCAATGATTTGTAGGATGCCAGAGAAAGACAAGACGGAGAGCCGGGTCGGATGATGCATCGGTCGTAATGCGGACGTGTGCGAAAGTAGCCTGCTGATCAGAGGAGTAGCGGACAGAAAAGGCTGGGGGAAGGTCGTCAAGGGAAAGCGACTGGAGCAGTGTGGATATCTGCTCTGCGTCTGCAGATGGCCAGGAAAGGTAACCGAGGACGTCCGAAGCAGGGTCCAGCGAAAGGAAGTGGTGGCGCTGCAATAGCTGTTGCGACACCAGGTGCGGGGGAATAGGAGTCGTCGGCAGCGGCGACAGGTAGCGCAGGACGAGCTCGATGGTCGCCCTGTCGATTTCGGCGGGCGTTTCGGTCGCGGGCGGCTGGGAGGACGATGGCTGGGATGACATGGGAGCGTATCAGGAAATCAGGCGGTGCGGCCGCGTTATCCAAGCCGGTTCGCTCCCACCACTTCATTCCTCTTTCCTGGCCCAATGTCCCGCTTTCTAGCGCTTGCAATCCTCACTCTCTCTTTTGCCTTCTTTGCATGTGCCCAGGTAACTTGCCATTCTTCCCTATCGCCCCATCGCCACTCACAACACCCGCCAATTTAGAGTAGTAATAGTAATAACAATAACAACAGCAACGCCAACTCTGCCTCCACTTCCTCCAACTCCCCTTCCGCATCCGGTTCAGCTTCTCAGTCACAGTCCGCCAACAATGTCCAGATATCGTCCATTGTCACCGTCTTGACCTCAACAGAGGTCTTCCAAGGCGTCAACGTCGTCGGTTCACAGAGTGTCACCAGCAATCATACACTCACCACAGTCATCACCACCACCATGGCTGTATCCGTCACACCAGCAAAACCTCTCCCAACTGCAGCCACGCCCTCAGATGCCGGCGGTGGTGGTCCATTCGGTGCACCTTTGCCAGGTCAAGCAGGTGTTAATGGCGCCTACGGTCCTGGTGACAACTACATCGCTGGCGCTTCCCAGCTCAAAAGAAATGCTCTTATAGTCACCATCCTGAGTATTGCCCTGAGCGCAGTCATGGTTGCAGTATAGGACCTCGGACATTTGTTTCTTTTGCATATTCTATGTATCATGGACATGTCGTTATACGCATCTCTCACTGACACTACGCCCCTTCATATATTTTCCGTTGGACCATAATACCTTATTTGGACGGAACGATCATGTTTAGACTTCAGCTTTCTAATTCTATCCGCCGTGCTATCATGACAGAGCCCACCACAAAACGAACAAAAGTCGCAAAGGTTCGTCTCTTGCATCCCCATCCACTGGTAACAAAAAAAGAATGCTCCTAGACCATCGGCACCCATAACGGGACGTTCCACTGCGACGAAGCATTGGCAGTTTTCCTCCTGCGCCAAACTGATACATATCGAGATGCGGGTAATCGCCACTTCAGTTTTCTCCGGAAATAACCTCATCTCCCCCAGACGTGAAACGGACACGAGCCCCCGAAGTCTTGGACACCTGTGATATCGTCGTCGACGTCGGAGCTGTTTACGACGAGACGAAAGCTCTATTCGATCATCATCAGCGGGGCTTCGATCATGTCTTTGGTCATGGCTTTGGAACCAAGTTATCGTCTGCTGGCCTGGTCTACAAGTATGCCCGCATACATTCTTTCAACTGATCCGATCCTGACTTTGTGCTAGGCATTTCGGCCAAGAGGTGATCTCGAATCATACCCAACTTGCTCGGGGTGATCCAAAAGTTAGCATCCTTTGGCTGAAGTTGTACAAGGTCTGCAACTCCCGACGCCCTACCTCTCCCAATACTCACCCTATCCAGGAATTTATCGAGGCCCTAGATGCCATCGACAATGGCATTTCCCAGTACCCAACCGACGTTGAGCCAAGGTATCGAAATCGCACCGATTTGTCCAGCCGCGTGGGGGCCCTAAACCCAGCGTGGAACCAATCGTTCGATTCAAAGACGCTCGATGTCGGTCCTTTTCTTCCATGCAGTCTGGTGCCTTGCGCTAAAGTGAATCTCGAACAGGATCAGTTTGCGAAAGCCTCCTCGCTTGCAGGGGAAGAGTTTCTTGGGAAACTCAACTACTATGCTAACGCATGGTTGCCGGCGAGGGATCTCTTGATCTCCTCTATTCAGACCAGTCAAACTGCAGAACCATCGGGGAAGATAATAGTGTTTGACCAGTTCTTGCCATGGAAAGTGCGTCCTAACTTCATAGTCTCTGTGAGGTGGTTAGTAAAACCTGCTCCAGGAACACTTGTTCGAGCTCGAGGCAGAGCGAAAAGTACCGGAAGTAGAGAAGGCCATATATGTGGTGTATCCTGACGAAACAGCCAAATGGCGAGTTCAGGCCGTTCCCGTCTCACCTGAGAGTTTCGAGAGCCGGAAAGCCCTGCCAGAACCTTGGAGAGGGTTGCGGGATGATGAGCTATCTCAAAAATCTGGAATCCCGGACTGTATCTTCGTACATGCATCAGGATTCATTGGAGGTAAGCCGAATTCTTAATCAATCCTAAAATTGCCTACTCCTGTGTTTAGGAAATAAAACCAAAGAGGGGGCGCTGCAGATCGCTCGGGCGGCACTCGCCTGGTAAAGAGACATATTGTACGCAGAAAAAGGAGAAAATGTATCAAGCACGCATCCACAATGGTCCACTGTCGCCGGTTGTCGCTTCCGCTTTGCCTGACCCTCCATCAAATGGACGTCTTTATGATCGGCGGTTACTAAACGAACAGCTTTATTATTGTCCACATCGGGCGTCTCTCTCAAACAACACGTTTACCTCTACGCAGCGCCAACGAGGCTGATTGCTCCCTGAGTACTCCGCCCTCGCTGAATACACGTGTTAGGGTTGACCAGGCCAACTTTACTCAAAGGTGATTGCCCCATTCCTCCTGCATGAACGTCAGGTGAGGGCCAATCGAATCAGGATGTTATCACGAAAACACGAGGGATCATCTCTTGGATGGGACGCTGACTTATGCAGGTAAATATTCCAGATCAACAACGTAGAGGGCACATGTTCACCATTCACAAACGCGCCCATACCTCGCACCCGGAGGAGAATAGTTCGATCGAAATGGAACAAGACCATGGCAGCCCAACGGCATTGTCGCTCCCACAGGTTCCTCCCCCTCTACGTTCACGAATGACCTCAGCCTCACACAATCCTGCCCTACCGAGAATATGAACGTGGTCCTTTCGAGTCCCACTCTCTCACCGTCCTTTTCCGTCACCGTCCTTCACCTTTCAGCGCTTCGACAGCGACTACCTTTCCTCGCCCCGCATACCACCTTTCTACTTATTCTTCACCTTCTAGTTCATCCTGGAGGCTAGGGCGATCCTACCAAGAATAATGCCCTTCATCAAAGGCCATTATCAACCGTTCTTGTTTGCGATGATGACATGTTCTGCCGTCGCGGAGCTTGGTCTCACTGCGTTCCTGATCAGTGCTGGAAACGAGAACCATACATGGCCCAGCCCACGGTATCATTCACTGTCAGTGCTTCACCCACTTGCAAGCTTGGATAAGCCTCTGATGAGCACCCCCTCTGCACAGGTTGATATTCTTCTTATTTAATGCCGTGTGGACAGTCCTCTTTGCGAGTGCATATCTATTGTGGATGATGGGGAGTGGAAGCCAGTTGCTGGCATCAATAGCAAGTTCGATCTTTTGGTTGCTGATTACGACCTTACTATGGGTGAGTCATTGACGAATCTGGTGGTGGTCTGTGATAGACTGAAGATGCTGTCAATGTGAATGATGGTGTATAGGGCACAGCAGCAGCTCTCATGCTTCATACTAGGTCTGGGGGAAACTGTGCAAGGGTTCCAACCATCTCTCGGTGCGTATAAGAGCATCGACACCTGACATCTGTTCGTTCTCAACGACCAATAACAGGTGTCGACAGTCTCTGACAGTCATGGCAATTGGCTTCACAGAACTGGCATTGTGTATTATCGCCCTCCTTTCGACATGTTTATGGGTCTATTCAAGCAACCGAGTGTACAAAGAGGAAGCACAGAGCAAAGTGTAATTTTAGGAGCCGACTGAGTTTTCCTATACGTCACTGGACGAGCTCGCGGTGGATAGATGTTGTATGACCTAATTTAAAGTTGACGATGCGCAAATGTACACCCATGACATAACCTTATACTTTGCACTCACCCTTACATACTCTCAGACTTTTATTCCTGGTGACTTGCGTGGTGGTTGACACATCTGCTTCTCCGAATCACAGCGAACCGCTGGCAGCCGGGAACTGGTCTGGCCCGGATATAGGTGTGGTGGAATTACCCCCATTGGGTTTTATCATATCAGATTAGCTCCTGTAGGTGCTATGGGCTGAACACACACCGGAGCACAACTCAGGTCCCTCACTTGCTTCGCATATTCATTCCCAACCCGTCTGCCCTCAACCACTACCGGGTGGTCCTAACTCGGTCCCTTGTCGTGTTCAGCTTTCCCCTCCGATCACTATACTTCACGGGTATGCATCAGCGGCATCCGTCGACCACAAGTGTCCAATTGCTTGGCCAGGAAGAAGTTGGAACGCCGGGAGAAGGGTTATCAATAACGGTAGATGGTGTTGAAGTACGCACTGAGAGACAGGAAGAGGCGATCGTCGAAGCCTTGAAGAAACGCCAGTCTTCACCGTACCGTACCGTGGTTGTTCGAACCATTGCGCTGTTGTGTGCTTGTTGCTTGAGTGTCGGAAGCCATTAGTACGTCCATACCACCTTCCGCTTTGAACAAGCCAGAACGTTCGTGTTGAACGGTTGCACAGTGCTTCATATATTCTTGCACCTCTGAAGAGCAGGCTGCAACGAGAATTGGGGGCATCTCACGCCGAATTTAGTCTCCTTATTTCTGCGTTCAGTTTGAACAGCACTTGGACACCTCTTGTTGGTGGTGTGCTTGCGAGCACTTTGGGGACCACGTTGACCAGTATTCTGGCTACCAGTGTGATTTTTCTTGGTCAGTTTTTCTTCTTTGGCTTTAGCCCTGCGGAAAACCGACACCCTCTCTAGGCCAGGTTCTGCTTCTTCTTGGTGACATCTGGGGGGATGTACGCCTCATGGTGTTTGGTTTGTGGATTTTTGGGCTAGGGATCAGCCCACTTGCGGTGGTTCAAGAGTCCATCATCGTCCGGTTTTTCAGGTCCCATGGGTTGGGCGTTTCCATGGCCTTTGGTTTATTGGCGGGAAAAGGCGCTTCGTTTATCTCTGCCTTGACGTCCTACCCGTTGACCGAGCGATACGGTTCGCGTGCCCCATTCTATGCCGCAACTACGCTTGCGGGATTGTCCGTTGTTGTGAACTTGGTCTATATCGCTGCGTCGAAATGGCTGGTAGATGGTGCAGGCGCAGAACTCGAAGCCGTGGACATCTCTGATGAAGCAAAGGCAAGATTGAGGTCGGGTATGGCGCTGACGGAGGCACAAGCCCTCGAACGCGTTGCGGAAAAAAGAAAGGTTCATTTGAAATCAATCACGAAACTTGGAGACGTATTTTGGGCGTGAGTGTTTACTTTCTGGTGTTACGATCCGTGATAATGGTGGTGGTTCAAGTTATGTTGGTTTAAATGTGGTATGTGGTATGATATGGCACCCTTTTACGCATCTTGCAGCGTATGTGATGCCTCTTTATCAAGAAATAAAACTCACCTTATCTCCAGCAATATCATCGAGAAACGGTATGGACTGGAGGAGCAAGATGCTGCCAACCAAGCATCCTATTTACTCGCTGGCCCGCTCCTCTTATATCCTGCCGTGAGTATCCTCCCCCCCCTCAACCCGATTGCCGCCGACGATCTTGGTATACAGTGCGGATTTCTCGTGGACAGGTTTCAACATCGTTCGATCGTGATCAAGCTACTTCTGGTTTCGTCAACCTTGACAATGTTAGCATATATATGGCTGGTACTCCCTGCGGGATGGACAGCATCACCAAAGCCTGCCATCGCACTGTTTGCCTCGGGACACGGTTTTTCGCCTCGTAAGTTTATGGTTTTAGAAGTATTCAGCCACGGTGTTAACGCGTTACAGTGTTGCTCGTTTTATTGGTCCCCACAATCATCCCTTTGAAGTACGTTTCCACGGCGTTGGGGGTACATAAAAGTGTGCGTAATTTACCACGGACTTGCGGTTGTTGTGTCATTGATGAGTCCTATATAGTTGGAACAGACCGGCTCGACGATCTTTCAAACTTTGGCCGGTCTAACCCTCGATATCAACAAACCCCCTGGGAAGGAGGGTCCTGTTGACGCCATGCAGATCCTATTGAACATGTTCTTGTTCCTGAACGTGCTTCAATTCATTAGCATCGCAGGAATGGCGTACCTTCAATGGCGTAGGGAACAGCCGACATCTGAGTTGTCAGCCCTCACACCAACGAATGACGAGAATATGCCGCTGCTGGGAGGATTGACGGTGCCGACTGTTCCGGTCATGCAGATGGCCCAATCAAGAGCTGAAGTACGAAGGGGACGAATATTCTCCATCGTTTCGTATACTCTAATACTCATTGCTTGGGTTCTTTTCATGGGAGTTGCTTGGTATAGACTTGGGCTCAAACGCGGAGACCACTGATCAGCAGCACGCGGCGATACACACTCAACTATTGTTGAAGCAACACAACTAGCTCCCACACTTGTACGATAACTTATTGATTTTATGCCTCATGTACAGTAAGTTCGTGGTTCGGAATAGAGTCACATCGTGGGTGAGTTCTGGCTCGAATCCTCGGGTTTTCGAGGCCTCTGCCAGAATTAGACCAAAACTACTGAGCTTGTATCGAGTGAATCTTAGCTAACGTTTTGTGTGTGTGAGCTTCCAATTCGTCGGGGTTCTTATTAAACTTTTAGCCAGGATGTTGATGTCCTCAACCAATAGGAAACGGAAGACAGCATGTTTTGATGAGCCATAGGGCATCAACGCGACAGCTTGCAACAAACCCCAAGTCACAAGGAACAGGCTGAGATCAAGTGGCGTCCACTGCATTTTGTACGTGAAAATCTTGACCATTCCAATCCTAGTCCGAGATCTAGACAGCTGCGAAGGGGAAGTTTTGGACAATGCATTCGGAGATGAGCAGTTCGGAGCAAGTACTGCGGCTGCACGAGGCCGATCAGTACACCACAGTGCACGTGGCGCTGGGAGATTGTGGGCATTGCCTTCATGGCCGGAAATTCTATTTCAGTTCATTTCAACGCTTTTGTGCGCCCTACACTTTCATAAATGGACTGACCTCGCGTACTTCCTCTGCACACCATCCATTGTTCCTTCCATCTTCCCTCGATCCCGCAACCATGAATTCCAACCTTCTACGCTATTTACTCGTTCTGTTGGCCTGCCATGCTGTTCCTGGCTCCGCCTTCTTCCAATCCCCGAGTTTATTTTCTCGTTCCTCACACCGACCATCAGCGATAGTGCACGAACGGAGAAACTTATTAAACACGAACGCGGACGGTACACCGTTCCTTTGGCTGCCTCAGGATGAGTATTCGGGAACAACCTTTTTCGAGTAAGTAACTTTGTGCCTCACCTTGACAATGTATCAATTTTACATCTAGTCGCTTTCAGTTCTATACCGACTCCGACCCGACAAAGTATGTGAACTCGTCTCATCTGACTTGTTGGGCTAACACAATGTTCTAGAGGCACAGTAACGTAAGGGATATTCTTCGCGACAGGATTTGACATATGCTCAAAATCGGATAGTTATGTCAACGCCACGACTGCATTTGCAAGTAGACTTGCATATTTTGGAGATGATGGGACTGTATTCATGCAAGGGGACAACACAACCTGGCTACCCCAAGGCACAAATAGAAACAGGTATGGCCTGGTTTCGTCTGGGCAATCCCCTCACCCCGAATAACTCCGTGATGCATGCAGTGTTCGAATAACAAGCAATACCGTGTACAACACCGGCTTGTTCATCCTTGATCTCAACAAGGCACCATGGGGATGCGGTATGTTCTTGTCACGGGAACTCGGTGACACGCTAACAAGTTTCTAGCTGTATGGCCCGCTTTCTGGACTCTGGGTACAGGGGACTGGCCAACGGTAGATTTCCCCACCAGTCTAACTCGTTCTATTTCTGACATATCCTTGTTAGAACGGAGAAATAGACGTTTTAGAAGGTGTTCATGATAATGAACACAATCAAGTCGCATTCCATACCCTCGACGGTTGCTATTTGACGCCCACTGTCAACATCTCTGGGCAGGTTGTAGTAAGTTTACATGACCTCGAAACCTGTGTCCTCTTGGCTCATCTTGTGCCAAGGGCACGAATTGCGACGCTAATATCAACGACAACGCGGGCTGCGCTGTTACAGACTGGAGTCGAGCATCATATGGGCCCTATTTTGAGTCCCAAGGTGGCGGGGTCTTTGCTATGAAGTGGGATGAGAATGGAATCTCCGTCTGTGAGTCATCTTGGGCCCAGAAATTTTCTCGCGGAGGTTATAGCTTCTAACCCTCCATTTGAAGGGTCGTTTTTCCGTGCCGCCATTCCACAAGACATCATCTCAGGTAGTCCGGATCCATCGAAATGGGGGATACCCTCGGCGGCACTCGATCCGGCGGGATGTGACATTGGGAAGTATTTCGCAAACCACTCAATTATCTTCGGTCCGTATTTCCCTTCTTCCCTTCATTCGCGGTGTTGATGTCATGGGAACATTTAGACATCACCTTTTGTGGTACGCTGCACTAGCACATCTAATTTGCTTACCATTAACCTTTTTGCAGGTGATTGGGCAGGAAATTCCTATGCGACTACACCTTCTTGCCCTGGTACTTGTCCCGAACGCTTGATGGACCCCAATAATTTTGTGGTAAGCGAATTCTTCTATGGATCTAACGAACTTTATTGATATGCGTTCAGAATGCCACTTGGAGCATAAACTCCCTGAAAGTGTATCGAAAGCAACTCCTAATAGGAAAAATAACGAATGGTTCTCCGATAACCCAGTTGGACTGGGTCATGCTATCGACCTGGATACTAGTCGGCGTGACAACTCTAGCTACCCTTTACTGACCTGTAGAACACTAGACTAACGACTTTAACGACTAACGTTATATAAATTAATGATGCTCTTCACAATCTATAATTTCCACAATCGCCCTTTGAGGTTATCATCCGCAAATGGGTGACCTGGTTCTCCGAATGAGGCTTTGAGCGGCGTTACACTCGCCCAGCCTTTGGAGAGAGCCCAACCATCTGAACCTACCGGCAGGGTGGCTGGATTGGGTGATATTAGGCCTGCTATGTCGGGTGCGAATCGGAATCTTAAGGAATGTCTAGGCTCGTTTGATTCCGCGTCGCTCAGGGACGTTGCATCTTGAGGAGCAGAATCGGGGCTCGCGGCAAGAACACCTCTCTGATCAGTATTGTCAGATACGGCTTTGAAAAGACTGCCATATTTATTTCTCCACATCTTCGTCCAGCAGACCTTGAGACCTTCAGGTGACAATAGTTGCTCGATGAGGGGGATATTGACATTGTAGAGGTCAACCTCGTGGGGGGGGAAGCCACTGTTGCCCCAGTTCTCCCAGAGGTCTTTGAGGATCTTCAGACTCAACAAATGAGCTGGCTCAAAGAGTGTGGGTGGTGTGGGCCGGAGGACGGTCCCGTATGAAACTGCGATGGAACGAACCCCAGAGAGGGAGGACGACAGCGCTGCCCCGATTGTGCCAGAGGACAGGGCAAAGGCGGCTAGAATGGAAACAAAGGTCAGGAAGAAAGGGTCCCAAATAGATGAATAGACGAACAAGAAGTATTCCTCCCATAATTGGGACCAGATATCTATGTCCGTGGATGAGCATCATTAGCTGATACCCGAATCTGAAGGTGCGCCTACCACTAGGTCTATTTGACCAGGATAGAGGTTGTGAAGTGCGACATTCGCGCAGGTCGCAGGAGTCTAGCTCAGATGATGAGCTTTGGCTCGAGCGAGCAAGGGTGTAAATGAATACCCCATCTAATAAAATCCATTCAGCCTAGAAAGGTTCGTCAAAACAAAGGTGTGGATTCGGACAACAAAGACTCACAAGCTCGTCCTCTTTCAAGGGTCGTGGGCGGGGGCTGGTTTCGCCTTGACTCCCATCGGACTTTGGGTAGTAGTAGACACCAGTAGCGACTTCCTTGATGTGGTATGCCTTGCCGATCCAAGATTTCTGCGAACTCGGGAGGACAACTTTGACATCCCAGCCTAATACAAGCCGAGTTTATTACCGAAGGCTGGGTGACGGAAGGGGAACACGGACCTAGGGTTTGGCTAAGGTGGAGGTAAAGGCCAAAAACATAGGGCGAGTCCTTCCTATCTGGTGGGCCGTCATCATTCTTTGGAACTAGGGATGAGGTGAAAGGGTTAGGCAGATATAATGATGTTCACCGTAAGGAGCACTCTGGGAAGGAATGGTTGCATAGATATGGGGAAGAGTCGAATAGTTTGTTGATAACCACGGTTAGATTCCGTGTTGATCATATACCAAAAGGGTCTCGTCTTCAAACCCAGGCACAGGTTTCCACTCCCTCACCGCCCTTCTTTCTCGCCGTCTCCCTTCGCCGTCTCCCTTCGCCACCGTCGTCTGCGACGATGCCAGCCTCAGGAGGTCCGTCCTTGCCATCCTTGCCCCATCTACCCCCACTTCAAATGCCCGAAAATTCGCCTCTAACCCTCACCGCACCACCACACACCTCCCACTTTCCCCCAGGCTCTCATTCCCCAACCCCTTCTTTTCTGTCGAGAGAGTCCTTCTCAACGGCCTACACTTCGAATTCCCCACACGAATCTCAGATGTCGCCTCGTCTGAACCAGAATACGCTCGCACCTCCTCAGACTCTCCGCAAGTCCATCTCCGTCGATTCGTTCGTCAAATACGGGACCGAAAGCCACTCTCCCCCTCCGAGCCGCCCTCCGGTAAACATGACGCGTCCGCCAGCATCAAGTGTTTCATTCGTGCAACGAAAAGACCGTGACCAAAATTATTTAGTTTCTCGTCATCGGGGTGAAAGCTTGAGCAACATAAAACCTGTTCACGAGTCTCATTACCATGTGGATTCCGACGTGGAGAGGTCTGATATTCTTGGGTTTTCTGGTGAACGCCATCGACACCCCTCATTGCGAGGTATGGATTATGCCAAACCTGCCATCAAGGGCGGTGAACTACCACTACCGGCTCGCGCTCCAATCCTTAGTCCAGCGTCAAGCATGGGGAGTATAATGACTGCTTCAACAAGCTCGACTACACTGGAGGATATTCCACCTTCCGTTCCACCACCATCTATGCCGGGTATTCCCCGACGTGGAACTACGTCGTCGTTACCAGCCACCACAACGAGTCGGTCACGAAGTGGGAGTCTGGGGGTTTATGGGTCGTCTAGTGCGCGTCGAGCAACCACCAGTGGGCAACCAACGAACGTAAGTCTCTTTTTTTCTCCATCTCCCGGCCCGTCTTGCAGTGTTTTGACAAGTAACAGTTTTCTGGCCCTGCAATCACCCTGGCAGTGGTTGGTACACCAGCGTGTGGAAAATCAGTTGCTATCCTCAATGGACTGCGAAGTTTCAACCTATCCTCGCCCATCGACTTGCCATCTCCCAATTTGACCAATCAGCTACGGTGTACGTTCATTGCGCAGACACTTTCCCGATGTGAACTAATTTATATTCGCCCTAGGTACTCGCCGCATAGGTCAGATATCCAACGAGGAACCCCCAGACTGCCGGCTAGACGTGCTCGAAGTGGACATACTTGTTGGCCAAGTCAGTCTAGACGGGTTTCACTGGCCAGAATACTTTCCCCGTATAGATGGGATTGTGATTTGCTACGACGCATCAAATCAACAATCGTTTCAACCTGTTGAAGCTCTATTACGTGTGTTTTTCCACCCCACCTCAGGCCATTTCGCTTACGCTTTCTTTCACAGGAGAGTGTTCATCCAAGCTTCTGCCAACAATGGTTCTCGCGTGTAAATCTGACATCATCCCCCGTCAAATTGAACCACAGGAAGCACTCGAGGTGTTGCAGCAGTATGACGTTGGCCTCATCGAGATCTCAGACGCAACGGAAGCCGACCGGGATAAAGTAAAACGGTCTTTCGACTTCCTCCTACGCTCAGTTGATCGCGTTTTGCGTAAGCATCACTTGTGTAATTTTGCAAAAACAAACGTTCTGACCTTTTGCAGGTGGTATTTCGCCCGAGTCTGGCAGAAATCCAGCCTCTCCAGAGGTCCTAGGTTCCAGTTGGAATGGAGCGAGGCCAGGACAGCATGGTCTTTCATCTCATGCTTCACGTCAACATTTATCTCAAGGAGCAACTTCACCCACCCTCCCTAACTCCCCGACTCGTGTTCGCTCTGTTGGCGACCTACTGCACGAGCAACACTCAAGAGTACGCCAGAACGGATACAGAAACGGGACCACTACCCACCAGGCTCCCAGTTCGGAGTCGCTTCATGGCTCAGCACAACCTTCTGAGCATACATTCTCCACGGGACCCGCAGAGGAACACAAGGATTCGAAAGATAAAGAGTTCGTGGAGACTTCCTAGACGCTATCTTGAAGTTTATGTTTTATCTTTATCAGACGACCTGCTCAATGGGCAACGTTGGACGAGCTCCTTGATAAGCTACTATTTTTAGCCGTCAGTGGCGATGGTATGTTTTCATGCTACGAGTGACAAGACCAAGAATTGACCCCCCCTGTCAGATCCTGCATTTGTAACTCACTTCCTCCTCACTTACCGACGTTTTGCGACACCCCGAAGCGTTCTACTTGCCATGCAAAAACGAATGCGACAACTCGATAACCCGTCAGGAGACCCCATGTTCGCGTGCTTTGCACAAATGAGGCGAGTCCCCCCTTCTCTTTTCGATTCATTTTATTGACCGTGTGACTGTAGAATATGTAATTTGCTTGAACAATGGATTCATGACTATCCACACGACTTTTCAGTGCGAGGAACCGCTGGGGCTCTTAGTGCGCTGATCAAGTCCATCATCTCCAAGACCTATCTACTCCACTACGGGTCTGAATTCCTGCCATTCCTTGAGATGCTCCCGAATCTTGACGATCTTGACTCGACTTGGGCGCTAAAGGCCGATGTGGCTGACGAGAGCGACGATTCGGACTCACCGCTGGATGACGACGACGAAAGTCACAACGCGAAACCAGAAGGAACTGTCCCAGGCGAGGTTCCTACCAAGGGGAAGGCCTCAAATTCAAGAACGTCTCTACCATCCTCGCGAGAACGAAAATCCAGTCTACCTCTTCCGAAATCACTCATATTTGCGTCTGGTTCTTCAGTGATGCCTGGCCCCCTAGAGCAAGCAGACTCTTCACCAAAGCAACAGATCAAAGAGTTGATGAAGGTTGCAGCGGAGGTCATGACACTCGATCCGGACGAGGTTGCGCAAGAAATAACGCGTGTCGAGGTCAAGTTGTTTTTGGATATTCAAGTAAGTCGCATATTGGAGGCACAGCCCATTGCTGACGTTCTCCCAGCCAAGACACTGGCTACACTATACTTTCGTGTCCGGAAAGAAAGATTCTGACAGTGAACCTATATCTGCATTCAACGCAGTCTCTAATCACCTTGCTGATTGGTTGGTACATCGCCTCTCTTCTGGTATCTTTCTCACATTGAGCGTAGGGTTATCTCACTGATTCTCTGCCACGACCGGCCGAAGGCGCGAGCCAAGCAGATCGAAAAATTTGTCGAGATTGCTCAACGCTTGCGGACGCTGAATAATTATTCCGCATTGCGTGCTTTCGTCGCCGGGATAAACAATGCGACTTACGCCGGGGACGAGGCCCTTGAACTCTTCAAGTCGAAATCACCAGAGCATGCAAAAAATCTCCAATCGTGGGATGTTCTTTTGCAACCCATACGATCGCATCGTGCTTATCGTTTGGCCTTGCGTAACACCAAGGGAGCATGCATACCAGCTTTGTAAGTCCACCTATTCTGGTTGCTTGTTCTTCGTCTAAGCCTCTCTCAGAGAGGTGCATATGTCGGACCTTATCAAAGCGCACGAAGGGAACGACGATTTCCACGCAGACGACCAAACAAAAATTCACTGGGGGAAGTTTAATATGATGGGGCGATTTGTCAACCACACGATGCAATGTCAAGCACAATGCAAGATGGCTACAGATTATAACTTCCCTGACCGGAATGCGATTGCAGAGCTCTTCGTCAGGCGACCTGTTATGACCGAAGAGGTAATTTGTGCGCTACGTCTCCCCCGTATGGTTCTAATATCCTATCTCTAGATGAGACACGAGCGAATTGGTCTGTTCGACCCAGAATTCGAAGAACCTCGAAGGGTGCCCCAACAACAAACAGGTCAAACACGGGATGCTGCCCTTCTCCGCAAACTCTTTTTCTGGTAGATACTTGTCTTATACCCTCGTCCAATTGTCTATGCATCTTTCTGCTGCTTTCTCCTGCATATAATTTCGTTGCACATCCACTTGTAAATTACATTACGTACATGGATATAGTGTTGTGTCCAGCGTCGTTGCATTCATTTTTGCTTAGATAATACCTTGTGCAAAAAATTTCGGTCCAGTCCATACCACTAGCTTACAATCTATACAACACTTTACAACAGCGGCCTTACTTCTTGAATACTGGCTGGGATCAAGTAAACTCATCGAAATGTCAGACTATGTCTTGACCATTGATTCGGACCAAGAAGAGGACCACCCACAGGACCCTAAACTCCCCCAGGAAGTCGAGGACACCGGATTAAATCCCGAATTCGTGTTCGATATTTCTGGGGACCCTTATGAAGACCTCCTGGCGAACGACATAATCCACTCTGGAACAAAGCCAGTAAGCTTCCACTCGTTAATTCAATTGCAACTTGACTTGAAAGTTCAGGCTCCACTTTCTGTTGGAGATATCATTGCTCGACGCCAACTAAAGAGAAAGCTCGAGAAGGTCGAGGAAAATTCTGCTTCTGACTCGGAAGGCAATGACGGCGATTCAGACGACTCTAAGGGCTCTGATGATTTTCACGGTGCTCAGTCCAACGACGAATCCGAGGATCCCCTCGCCACATCGGGGGAGGAGGAGGACGCTTCGGAAGATGGAGATGAGGACGAAAACGCGTCTTCATCATCGGGCGACGAGTCCGAAGAAGAAACGCAGGCAGAGAAGGATAGAAAGGCAGCATTTTTCGCAGACGAAGCGTCTACTACAGAAGCTCATTCTTCCTTCCTGACCATGAACCTCTCACGACCGCTCATGAAGGCTCTAACAAATATGGGGTTTCACACACCTACACCAATTCAAGCAGCTACGATACCTGTTGCTTTGGTAGGGAAAGATGTTGTAGGAAATGCTGTGACTGGCTCAGGGAAAACTGCTGCTTTCATCGTCCCCATGATCGAACGTCTACTCTACCGAGAGAAAGGGACCAAAGCTGCGGCTACTCGTTGTCTGGTACTTGTTCCGACCCGAGAGTTGGCCGTGCAATGTTTCGACGTTGGGACAAAGCTTGCGGCGCATACTGATATCCGATTTTGTCTTGTCGTAGGTTCGTGGCTTTTACTCTTAGACTATTTGCAATTCCTCGCCCTTATCCCCTTACAGGAGGACTCTCTGTGAAGTCTCAAGAAGCTGCGCTGCGAAGTCGACCTGATGTTGTGATTGCCACTCCAGGACGACTAATTGACCATATTCATAATTCGCCCTCCTTCACTCTTGACAATCTTGATGTCCTTGTCCTCGACGAAGCGGACAGGATGTTGTCAGATGGTTTTGCAGACGAACTTAGCGAAATTATCAAGTCTTGCCCCCAGTCGCGACAAACCATGCTGTTTTCTGCAACCATGACGGACTCCGTGGACGAACTCGTCAAGATGTCACTAAAGAAGCCCGTCAGGCTCTTTGTAGACCCTAAGCGAACTACAGCCCGTGGATTGGTTCAAGAGTTCGTGCGTGTACGTGCTGGAAAGGAGTCAGAACGTTCTGCGCTCCTGGTTTCTCTGTGTAAACGCACATTCAAGTCAAATGTCATCATCTTCCTGCGAAGCAAAAAATTGGCCCACCAATTGAGAATCGTGTTTGGTTTGTTGGGTTTGAAGGCGGATGAATTGCATGGTGATCTAACCCAGGAACAAGTAAGTTCAGCGAACTCTACCTCATTCTCGTTTTCACATTATCTCAGCGCCTACATGCCTTACAACGTTTCCGGGATGGTACTGTTGATTACTTGATGGCCACTGACCTGGCTGCTCGTGGCTTGGATATTAAAGGAGTGGAGACTGTGATTAATTATGATATGCCTGGTCAGTTAGCGCAGTACCTGCACCGTGTAGGTCGTACTGCACGTGCCGGGAAGCAAGGACGGTGAGTCACTGTAGCACTTCCTAATTCACATACTGAAAGGTACTTTCTAGATCTGTGACGCTGGTTGGCGAAGCAGATCGCAAAATACTAAAAAGCGCTATCAAGCATGGTGCCAGCGAGGACAAAATCCGGCACAGAATTGTACCAGCAGACGTGGCTGCGAAGTGGGTTGCAAAATTAGAAGAACTGAAGGGGGAGATAACTGGGACACTCAAAGATGAAAAGGAGGAAAAGGCGGTTGGTTTTCTCTCCTCAATCTCTATCGATCGTCATTCATTCTCCCCAAAGCTGCGACAAGCTGAACGCGATGTTCAGAAGGGCCAGAATATATTGGAGCATGAAGCAGACATTTTCTCTCGTCCAGCCCGTACTTGGTTTCAATCATCGAAAGATAAACTGGCTTCGAAAGGTTCATTCCCACCCAAAATTCAGTCCCCATTATGTTCATGCGATCAATAGCTATAAGCAAACACCAGTACGAAGCAGGTTCGTCATCAACCTCAAAAGACGCAAAGTCGTCAGCACCCGCTACAAAGGTGAAGGCATGTCGTGAACGTTTCCAAGGACCAACGCTGATGAGGAGTGTAGCCAAAGCGAGATAAATTCGCGGGTCTCTCGAGACGTGCCAAACGGAGAAAATTGGCGATGGAAGAAGAGAATGACGATAGCAGTCGATCCGTTAATGCAGCAATAAAGGCGGCGAAAAAGGCAGCTCGTCCAAGCAAAATTGGAGCTGCACCAACACCCCATTCAGCTGGGAGGAAGAGTAAAGCCAAGCGGGGGAAGGGAAGTGGATTTGATCGGGAGCTGGGCCGACATACAAATCGGACAAAAAAGAGTAGTTGATTTGACCATTGTAAGTGTACCTTAGGCACCTTGTATCCAGCATTAAGTACATGTAGTTGGGGCTGCGTCGAACTTCCTTCAAGTTCGGGGTCTAGACGTCGAACCCTGAAGTGGATAAAACAATGGCAAATAACGTTATTTCGGTTGAGGGTCAAGGATCTTTACATCCTGGTCATGGAGACCAACAACTTTTCAACCCTCGGTCTCTGGACTTTAGCATCACCCAACCGGCTGCTCTCTGCAGCTTGCTGCCCGGACAAAGACTTGGTCGTACTGATATCTAGGCTGGGAGGCCGTGATCGCCTAAGTTTATGGAAGATCCAAGGAAGTAGAACATGGGAAGTGGATGTCGGATTGGATGAAGCGGCCAACACCCAAATCTCTGGCATTGCATGGAGTCCTGATGGTCGGTATCTTGCATCATGAGGGGCGTCTGTTGACCTAGAGATTTTAGGCCAAAGTATCGCCGTTGCACACGATCCACCTTGCATCACTCTTCATTCCATTCAAGATGGCCACCGAGAATTGACACTTCCCATTAAACTCGACGGGGACTTGCAACATTCGACCATGCGTCTGACAAACCTCTGGTGGTTTCGGGATGAACGCCCGCTAGCCAGAAGCTCGATTCCTGATATATTCAAGAGAAATGACGTCATCGTAAGTCTATATCCACCACTCGCATGAAGCAAAGTTGTGCATGCCAATTAGACAGGTTCAGCCCACTCTATATTGCACGTCCTTCCTTTACTTGACGGCCTACAAGAAGAGTCGCAAACGCTGACGTTTGTGGATGCTCGATTATGCCATTCGACCTTTCTCACTTCCGTTCAGGGCTACAGACATCTTCGCTTTCCAAGGAACTCAGACCCAGGCTTCTGCACCCAAGAAGGAACTCCCGGAATCGATCAAGAGGTGGCCAACGCTCACCACGAATTTGGGAGCGGCTTCAATCGCTGCTAACCAAGTCCCAAACCAGCCCCAATCTGCAGCAGAAGCTGACCATGTGAATAAGAATAGCATTCTTGTCGCGGCAGATTCGCATGGGTCTCTGCACTTGTTCTTGGATGGAACATTCTCCCTTGGCACACTTCTCGTTGCCCAAGGTCGCCCTGTCGTGTCACTTATCAAAAACCCACTGAATCTCCAGTTCTATGCGCATCTAGGCTCCCTCGATACAGATGAGCCTGTCACATACATTCAACCTACGGGCATTGAACTACCGCTCCTGTCTCAGAGACACGGCAGGGACTTTGCATTCTTATCCTCAAGTGCACGAGAGTTGACCTGGTACATAATTCGGGTCATTCGAGACATGCATAACGCTTGGTTCGGTTCTGAGAGCGTGAATGGCGCTCGAGATCTTGGCCCAAAGTGGATCGAAGCCCTGAACAAACGCCAGAGAGAGCATTCCGGACGTTAGTTATCTCCCCAATACTGGTCTTGGGGTTACTGATCTGGTCATCGCAGAGCCTGAACCAGAATCGATCTTGGACCTCACATGTTTGCTCATCACTGGGCGTGCATCGGAAGGACTCGCAGATTTTCTTCAAAGCGCAGAACAAATGACTGAGAGGGTACGTTTCTTGTAAACCGTGTGTTTGTGGCTCCAATAACACTCTTCCAGAGCATTCAAAAGTGGGAAACCACGATGATCGACGCGCTAGTGAAACTCCGAGATTTATCTGAGAAGCGCGTGGCATCAGCCTGCCAGAGATTGCTTCTCATACTTGAAGAACTCAAAGGATGGTCGCAATTGTAAGTTATGACTGCCGTCCTATCCCACCGAAAATCAATCTTTTAGGCCTCAGTATTCAGTCTTTGGGCTGCAGCTTCACGAACTAGAAGCATGTGTTGAGATGGCTGAGCGGGCCATAATTATCTCAAGTTGGCTAAGCGCGATCGTCCGACAGGAACTCTTTCGGTTCAAAGAGTTCATCTCATGGCTCCGTTTCGGTGTGTGACCATCCCTATCAGATCTGCATCATTCTAAACTCAGCGATAAAGAGATCGGACGGTCGAACGAACTAGCCAATCCTCCGCGTTATGATATCCTCGAGGTAAACAACTACTTTATCTCAGGGTTGACAGGCAGCTCGATCGATAAATGGTTCACGGGTTCGCTACCCACATTCTCGTTGCAAGATTTGGGGATTATGGCAGGTGATGATCCTCTCTCACGAGTTTTGCAACGAGCTCGCAACGCGGTCAAGGATCCAACCCAGTTGGAATGGCAAGCTGTAAGCCACTCCCCGCTGCAGGCATCTAAGGCGTGTTATTGATCGGAACTGTAGAACATCAAACAAAAGGACCTGAACAATCTCGAACGCAATCTGGATGTGCTGGTACAAGAATTGGCGAAATGCTGTTCCCGGATATTTGATCATGCAGCTGGAGCAGCATCTCGGTCAGCGATTGTCTCCTGTCCGGATTCAATAACATCTCAGGTTCCTGTTGCCAAACCTGGTATACCCTCCGATCGATTGCAAATTCGCGAGCGAATCATCGCGCTGGACAAGGTCAGTGAAGGTTTTGCATGTTCAGATCCGGTGGATTCCTTAAGCGAAAGGGATTAGGAGGGGCTGCAATACCTAGCCATGTGGGGAAGAATAGAACAGCACAGCTTCCGTAAGGGCTTTCTCAATGTCCCATTCATTCTTCGTTAATTGGACCCCTTCAGTGTGTATAGTGCGGATACGAAGCATGTATAGGGAATCAAGCGGACCCCCCCAACTTGAGGTTGCACTTCTGGAGTGCACTGTGGGAGATGTTGCCTGCGAACTCTTAGAAGCCGAATTTTTTGACGATGATAGTCTCGTAATTGTTTACCGGCTTCCTGGCCAAGAAAGTAAGTACAACGCTGGCAACTCGTTGGATGATCGTGATCGAAATCCTGGAACCAGTTTTTATAGGCACTGTCGGCTACAGTGATTTAGGGTATCAAGAGTTGCAGGCCGATAGCTACGTAAAGGTATCCGCCCGCGAAGATTTGATCCAGGATGCAGTGAAGCGCTGGAGGCAAGGACAAGTAAGAAAGCGTGTTCTGCCGAAGCGGTATACTCGAACTGCGTGCTGATTATTCTTCAGCTAGTTTCGGCGCGACTACCGATCAGCCGGTGTCGCGAGCTGGACGGATGCAAAGATGGATCCGTTCATCTTGCTGTAAACGGCAGAATAGGGCGGAGAGTTGCTTGTGTTCTTGACAGCCAAGGAATAGCGGTAGAGGCTTACGATCTGGAAGGCGACGAGGATGACATGGAAGTTGAGCCGGGGAACCTCGAAAAGGACGCGGATGAGGATGCGACATAATCTCCGAGTTGGTGCAAATAAACAACACACGCAGACGGCCATCATGAGTGCGAGGCGAATTGCAGACTGGGATACGTTGGATTAGATCGTGTTCTGTGCGGCCAAAGGTGTGGTGTTGCAATAAGACGCTGTCAAACGGTGGTCCGGAACTTCAAACGCGAGATAAGTGTTTGCAGGAGGGGATGAATGATATGAAGATGTGCAGTGGCAGATATCGCAAGTGAGATTCGGTGGGCAGAAAAACGTGGTGAGCTAGTTATTAAATTCCCGGAGCTATTGTGTGTGAACGGCAAGCGGGTCTAGTTTCCATATGGGCGAGCGACGGTGACTAGTTGTGCGGTGGATTCTAGCTCAATATGGCGATGAAGGAGGGGGAATATGGTGATGGCAGTGAGAATGGAAACTCGAGGCGGTGACTCGAGGAGAGAAAAATTGAATTGTGGTGGGTGGAGGTGATGGAGCCAAGGTGTTTGCCGGAGTGACCGGGCGATGGACCTGAGTGGCGGGAAACTTTGTGCAGTTTGGATCAAGAATACCGTGGCGGTTCAATGGAGATAAATTCCGTAGGAGAAGCCTGCTGTTGCTTTCCTTTCAGGCCCAACTTGCCTTCGAGAAAGGGCTGCTGTCACCACCAGCGCCGCACCCCTTCAGGCCAATCTTAAATTGTCCACAACATCGGCTAAGCAGTACAAGTTTTAAGGGCCGCGGACCCTCTCCTCGTGCCCACTGATTCGAATTCTTTTTTCCATGCCATTTTAAATCACCCGTCCCAGAGTTCTCTGCTCCCAACGTTCCCTCACCGATGCCCAAGTCCAGTCCTACTCAGTCGCCTTCGACCCCCAAGCAGACGCCTGATGACCCCGCGTCGCGCATGACCGATGTTGCATTGAGGAAGAAGAAGAATGCCGATGCTCAGGCTGCATTCAGAGCGCGACGAGCAAACTACATCGCGACTCTCGAAGAGACCGGTCTGTGTCCCCGTTTTATTTCTGCAATCGCCTCTCATCCCCGGTATACAGTGACCAATCTCGAGTCTGTCGTTATACAGCTCCAGGACTCGTGTCGCGAGGCCAATAACGAGAACCAAGAACTGAAGCAGGAGAATATGCGCCTGCGACACGAGTTCCGCGAACGTGAAAAGACGTGGCGAACCCATTGGGCGTCCAGAAAGGCGGGTCAAGGCCCCGACTTCGATGAAGCACCACCCGTTCCCCCTCCACCGCCCTCCTTTGCCCCTCAAGGAGGCATGAATGGCCATATGGGATCTCACATGGGTACCTATGGCCCCGACGGTCTCAACTACCGGACGGGCGAGGACGCTGGTCTCTGTGGTCCTGGCTACGGTGCTGGCCATAATTCTGGATACCCATCGCACTCAGCTGTACCATACACAGGCCCAGAGAACGATACCTCAGACGGCCACCGTATCGCAAGGTACGGTCATTATTCTTATTCTGTCCAGGGTTCCAACCGAGACGGACCTTGGCCCCAAACAATTGCGCCCAGCAGCTCTTCCGGGGGAGAGTCTGGAGCTCCCACTAGTTCGTCAGCGTCTCCCGGATATGTAGAATCACCAACTCTAACCTCTTCGGAGATACCATATGTCGGCCGCTTTCCCGTTGAGGACCATAAAGTGCCGCTGAGTAACTTGGAAGCCGCTCCTTACGTCTTCCAAAATAACCGTTCCCTCTCACCCTCTACCTCCACGCCTGGATCTTCTTCCACATCCCTCACCTCCCCGTTCCAATTTACATTTACCGACAACTCCGTCAATCCTGATCGCCCGGAGTTCAGCTATAGGCGTCACTCGCATAGTCCACAGGTAACTCTCCACGGCGGCACCGCAGACGTCTCTATGACCGGGGCTGCGGGTGATCTAGTTCGCTACCGGCTCGGCACTCGCAGGGCCAACTCCAGTGCTGACCGCCCGCTCTTGCCTGCCTTGCCTCCTTCAGGCGATATCGGATCTCCCCACGAACGAGGCAGCAGTGACGGTGATTCCACACCATACCCTAATGCGAGGCTTCGCCCGCGTCGTTCGACTCTTCCCTCGCGATCTTCCCGCTCTCCTTCTCCAGGAGCAGCTCCCCGATCAGCTACGCTTGCGGTGATCAAAGCACAAGCCTTTGGAGCCCTTCGAAGAACGAGAGCTAGAACTAAGCGGACCTCAGAAGGTGCAGCTAAGGTTGCGCTCGACGTTCTTGAGGCAAGGGGCCTCGGTATGGGAGTATCCCCCACCACTGCCACGAAACGACCGCGACTCGAAGATGATGATGACATTGAAATGCGCCAGACATGATGGATATCAATCGACCTTAGAGCACTTTAAATCCAGAGGAATTTGTGTATCTTTAATATTGGCCATGTTCTTGACACTGCATGCTATACCACTACTACCACACATGTTATATATTTGTATTAGGACATACATAATTGTAATATAAATATCTTGTTGTCTTGCTTACGTCGTTTTGACCTTGGGGATGGCCACATCCCAAGGACCCCGAATTTCGCTAAGATTGTAAGTTGGTTGACAGGGGCTATACCAAGAGCGACATACTTTTTGAACTTCTGCGCCCACATCAGCAATCCCGGCGCGATAAAAGTGACGAATGTGAGAATTGCGGTATATATTATAGTGACCACTTTCGAAATCGTAGCAGCGGACCATATCGCAGCCATTGCAAGCAACAAGGTCCAGAGCGCCTGGAACGGCATAGGCAGGGCCTTGAGTGGTTCAAATTAGGGTAACACTGATCCCAAGACTTTACGGCAACTTACACGAAGTTTGTGACGCAACATGGGAAAGAGGGCGAAAGTTTGTACTGACAGCAAGACGAGCGCAAATACCGCGGTATCACTTGATAGACGAGAAGCCAAAACCACCGAGGCAGAAACGGCAGCATTGATTGAAAGAACGGACGACAAGCTAACCCAAGGTTTATCAGGGGTATAATATGAGAGCTTACATTCCTCACTGTTCTTGAGTTTGTGATATGTGTTTCGTTGTTCGATAATCCGCAAGCAGTACGTTGAGACCAAAAAGAATGGCAGAGAGCGCCCAAATAGAGTCCGATGATGTTGCAGCCGTCAATGTTCGCAAGACTGGAGAGAGCGACATGAGAGCAAAAAATACCAAGATGGAAGATTTTAATGCTCGAAGATCTGTGATAGAATTAATCGTGCGAAGGGCATCATGCAGGCTCAAGACTTACGACTACCTGGTTTCTGGGTGTCCGAAGTCACCCGAACCCAACTTGCGACGAGCCATACGGCATACCCAGAAGCATAGCAAAGGATCGAAAAGAACAACGAGGTTCGGGGATCCAAACGCTGATCTTTAAGCCATACGAAGATGCCTAAAAACAGGAATATTGTTGCAAGTTGTTGGGTTACTGCAAAGGTCAGAAGGACCAATGGCCAGTAGCTGTATGGCCGAAAGTTAGCTAGAAATGGTGTTGGCCGATTGAGGAACGCAAGAGTTTGTGTGCCACGTACGATTTCTGCGTAGGGACGACAGAAAGTGGTCTATGTGAATGTAGTTATCGGGGTGAGGTGGCTTCTGCCATAATGTCTTCACTCTGACTTCTGGGGTTGAGGGGGGCTCATTCATGTGCTGGTGGTCGCAGAAAAAGAGAAATAAAGACAGGGTAACGATGATGTAATTACATGATGATGAAATCCTGCGCACGAACACCTCATGATTAGGCTTTCACCCCGTCCACCCTCCTCAACGGCATCATATTGCAGCTAGTCCCACTGAAAATTCGGTTATGCAACAGCGATATGGGTGGGAAGGAGGATCACTAGCTCACCACAAGTCTCTCTTCCTGCCGTGGCTCTGGAACCCCCTTTGCTGGTTTCCCTGCTTTAGCAGCGAGCTGACCTTGTTTAGGATTGGAAGACGTCGTCCCCCTTCTTTGTGCCTGTAATTACTCTCAATCGGGCAAGAAACAGCAAGTAAGGCCGATGCATACTTCTTGAAGGCGACGCTCTGCGGCTTCTGCGGCTGCAGCCTGAGGGTTGCTAGGAGCTGGGGCGTTCGTTGAACCAGAACTCAAAACCACGTGTCCTCCCGAGTGGTTGGAAGATTTAGAGCAGAGCGAACCCATGAGCAGACGTTGAGAGATAGATTACGGTCTGGTCAAGTGCCCACAAGAGCTGTAGCACCGGAGTTGATGTGACTCCCAAGCCTCGAAAACGCGTCACATACATAGGTGTGGATACAAGTATCATACAGAAAACAAGTCTATCGTGGCCCCTCAAGTCGAACATAATCCGCTATCCCTGTCCCTCTATTTCCATTGCTCCTGAAGGGCGACATGGCCATGTCCTCAAATTGCTGTCGGGGTCGCCAAGCCTTGCAAGAAACTCGTGAAGCACTCGCCTTGTAGTAGAAGACCGAGGCTTACCTCCCACCATTGTCGACCTGCATTCCATGGGACATCGGGAGAGATTCCCGCCTTGAGCATACGGTTCTTCACGCCAGCACCAAGAAGCAGTCCAAAGACTGTTAACAAGAAGAGCGTTACAACTAATTGATCACGGGGGGAATCGCGTTCTGGTTGTTGTTAGTCTCGCATGGTGACTACTCACAGGAGGAAAACGTACGAAAACATCGTGCTTCAACGTCCCCCTCCTTTCCGGTGGCTGTATCCGGGTTGGCGTCACCCAGCGAAGCTCCTGCACATATGGGGAGATTCTGGTTAAGGCACCACTGCTTTGTGCATGAGAGGCATGGCTGTGACGGGTTATCAACAATGTCCAGGTGCAGGATAGAGTAATTGGACTGAAAGCAGATGCCTGAAAGATATCAGTACGAATTGAAGGGACGTCGACGAGAATGCGCAAACATTTGCAGAAATTCGTTGCTTCCCATTTGTTTAGCACGGCCTGGACAGAATTCTGATGTCATAGAATGAGAACAAGGTACGTGCAACCATTGAACCAACTCACAAAGAACGACAATGAACAGAGTGCAATAAATAACCAACCTGCAAGAAGGCCCATGACGGTGCAGGTTAGTTTGTTTCGCGCTGTCTTACAAAATCATCGCAACACGCAGTCGCGTCCTTATTGGGACTCAGCCTACGCACTCTCTTTCTCGTCTCAAAGTCCATGTCTGCTGAATTCGACGACGTTCTCACAAATCAACCCGTTGTCATAGATAATGTTTGTTTTCCCTGCACCCTTCGAAATGCAACGTTATCTAACGACTTGTCTTTAGGGTACCGGTACCATAAAGGCTGGATTCGCCGGACAGGATCACCCAAAATGTTTCTTCCCATCCTTGTACCGCACTCTCTTTTTCTCAAGCACAGAATCACATCATGACACGCATTTTGCTCCAGTGTAGGGCGTCCTAAGCACACACGCGTGATGGCTGGTGCTCTGGAGGGCGATGTCTTCATAGGCAGACGCGCGCAAGAATTCCGGGGGTTGCTTAAGATCAAATACCCAATGGAGCACGGTATTGTAACCAACTGGGACGATATGGAGCGGATATGGAACTGGGTCTACGCAGAAGAACTTGGCACATTAAGTGAAGAGGTGGCTTCATTCACCATTCTTGTTAATATGCTGGCTGAAACCATCGCAGCATCCTGTCCTATTAACAGAAGCACCACTGAACCCGCGAAGCAATCGTGATGTTGCTGCCCAAATATTTTTTGATACTTTCAACGTGCCAGCTCTGTTCACCTCGGTTCAAGCTGTCCTCTCGTTGTGCGTGCCTTTGTATCCCTGCTTTCTAATCTCTAACACGGACATAGATACTCGTCAGGGCGGACAACGGGTATCGTTCTAGATTCTGGAGACGGTGTTACACATGCCGTTCCTGTGTTTGAAGGGTTTTCTATGCCTCACGCCATCCGGCGGGTGGATATTGCTGGAAGGTACACCTTAGTATTTCCCTGCTTTTGTGTTCTGAACTCCAATTCACCAGGGATGTGACAGATTACCTCCAGCTACTGCTGCGCAAGTCGGGCCATCACCTTTACACCACTGCAGAACGAGAAGTTGTCAGGACAATTAAAGAAAAATGCTGCTATGTTGCGCTACATCCTGCGAAGGAGGAGAAAGATTCTCTCGGACGTACTGAGGAGTTTAGGCTACCAGATGGCAACGTAGTTCAAGTGGGTCGTCGCTCGTTTTTCCCCCCAATTCCCCTCACAAAAATGCAAACACAGCTCGGACCAGAGCGATTCCGCGCTCCCGAGATTCTTTTCAACCCTGAGTTGGTTGGTCAGGAATACGCTGGTGTACACCAAGTTGTTGTCGATTCTATCAACCGAGTGGATCTGGATCTTCGCAAGAGCCTATTTTCAAACATAGTGTTAAGCGGTGGCAGCACGCTCTGTCGAGGTATGACCCTGCCCTCATCGTCTGCTAGCTATCTCTCATGTACTACTTAGGTTTTGGTGACCGGCTCTTAAATGAAGTGAAGAAACTCGCCCTGAAGGACGTCAAAATCAAGATATATGCGCCACCAGAGCGTAAATATTCGACTTGGATCGGGGGGTCGATCTTGGCTGGGCTGAATACGTTCAAAAAGGTGATTTATCCACCCTCGTTGCGCAATCTCACTAACCCGATGACCTGAAGATGTGGGTGTCCGCAGAGGAATACCAGGAGGACCCCGACATAATACACAAGAAATTTGGCTTTTAGAGTGCCTCTGCATAATACCATGCGTTATTGCAATCCATGATACCCGTGATGTCTGAGCCATGTTGAGAACCCATAATTGTATATTTACTTTGCATGTGGTGGGGCATACGTGGTGTAGTGCAGGATAAAAATGCGTTTTGTGTTGCGAAGCGACATACAAGCGCAGAGAGCCAACCAGGAAGCCGTCTACTTGCCCTTCTTCGGAGGTTCTGCTGCCTTTGACTTCTTGGTTCCACGGAGCTAGCATACTCTGTTAAGATACAAATAAACGGACAAGATAGAGAATGTATTACCTTCTTCGCACGATTCTTCCTCTCCTTTCTCAGTTTGCGTGAAGGTTTTTCAATCTTCTTTGCCATGCCGGACTAAAAGAACATTAGGGACCACGTCTAACAAAGTCATGGTGGAACGTACTCTGACAAGCCGGTATCTTGGCTCGAATTTTCTCTGGGATGCTTCATCGTCATAGATCAGGGCAAAACCTGTGCTCCTGCCTCCACCGAACTGAGTCCTAAGCCCAAACGTCACCACACGAGCCTTATCCGTTTTATACAGTGCAGCAAGCTTCTCAGATAACTCTGCCTTAGACACATTGGGTCGCGATGGGTGGAGAACGTCGACGACGAATTGACGACGGGCCAAAAGGCGATTCGTGATGAACTTGCGAGTGCGCAGCGTAACGGGTGCAGAATTATCGGCCTATGCGATCCAGTGAGAATGACACCAACGGGTTTAAAACATTCAGATCGCTCACCATAATGATACTTTACCGTTTTCTTAGCTTGCCCGCGCTGATTTCAGGTGGGAGAACAACAACACGAAACTGTGGCTTGGCAAAACTACATAGCTGCGCGGATATTGCCGAGCACGTGTCAGTCAGGGGCGAGATTTTCTAAACTCGGAAATCGTGGTTTGCCAGTGGTTCCCGCAAGTGGCGTTATATGACAGAGTTCCTGCAGAGATTATGCGGTGATTATTGGGCTGTGGAGAATTTTACTTGTACACGCTAGTCTGAACAACATATAGGAGATGATAAATAGAAAGCCAATTAAGTTACAACTACGACAATCACTCCCAGCTACAACCTTTCAACATAATCCGACTAAATCGAAAATGGGGAGGAGGTCAGCACGGAGGTCAGTCAGGAGAGCCGTTACTGAAATCCTTGATTAGTTCGGCCAACTGGAGTCGAAATATATAACTTACGCGGTGCTGTGGTATTTATTATGGGCAGGCCTTGGATGGCATCCAAGAGTTGACCCAGAAAGTCGCTCAGCAGGCAAGGATCCTCTGCGTTGGTGGTATTGCCCTGTTGCATTTGGTAGGCGTAGCAGTTTGCGTGAAAGTAGAATCTATGGGTCGATTCATCGTCCTGTGCGTGGCTGTTTGCCATGTAATGATCTTTCATGGATGATGAGTCGCCAGTAAACGTGCGAAAAGAGCGAATGAAGACCAACTTAGGTAGTGAAAGTTGCGTTCCGGGTCGGGACAATCGTCGTCGTCGTCATAATACCTTGGGCGTGGCGGATTTTTGTGATCATTGGGAAGGGCGGGGTGCTGAGGATCGCCAAGGGCGTGCAACGCGACTGGCGAGGCGAGAGTTTCCATAGTCGGCATGATGGGAAAAAGCGCGAAGAGGATGGTGAAAGTAAAAGTGTACAGGGACGTTGTAGCGATGAATTGCATCTTGCTGGTATAAAGCGGCGACTCGCGCTTAGCTTAGGGTGGATGTAGTTAAATAGGAAGAAGTGTAGAAAACGCGTCGCGATTTCTGACCTTTAATTAAAGGGATTCGCGGAATGACGTAGTGCTCGCGATCGCTCTTACGTAACAACGCCCGCTACCAGGCCAAGAAAGAAGAAATCACATACAAGTAAAAATATATACGGTACAGGAGAGAAGAGAGAACTGAGGTCCGTTTCCAGTGCAAGGCAAAAAGTTAAGTTAAACGAGCAATGTCCAGAGATCGGTTGATAAAGAAGGTGGTCGAGGGAAAGAGTGGAATGTATCCGAAGACACTTAAATATAGGGAGGAATCCTGCTATTGAGCGAAGCGAAAGCATATCATCCCTCAAACGGGGACGCAGGATTTGCCATCGCGCGTGTGTTTGTACCCAAAAGCACATGAATAAACTGGATGACGAAGGTCAGGCCGAATCGATAAAACTCTCATGAAGGTACGTACCTGCACAAACTCCTTGCTCACAACCGACATTCCACGCCCCAGGAATGGCAGTGCAGTCTTGTCCTTGACCCGTGGTAACGCAGCCACCGCAGGATTCCAAATCATTTACTGTATCGATGCACTCATACCCACCCAATGATCCCGCAATTGGGCAAGCATCTAAACCGGAAGGGCAAAGACGTGCCACACGCGCCTTGTGGTCTCGCTTTCTCCAGCCCGAGTTATAATTCGAAGGCTTAGAAGGAGGTGGGTTGGGAGGAGTAGGGGTCGGAAGACACTTCTTCAAGTTAGGGTACCAAGTCCAACCCAAAGAGCATTGAGGGGGCGGGGAGTTGGGAGGAGGAGGGTTCTTGGGGAGGCAGCATCCTTGGGAGGGACCCCAGTAGTGACTGGTAGGCGGGCAACTGGATCCTTGAGGTGGGGGCGGTGGGGACGGGGGACCACCGTTCTCAAGGCAGCATTTGTTGTCATCCCACCTTTCGCAAAAATGAATTTTCTTGCTCGATAGAAAAAGTGCAGGTGACCTACCAGAACTGGCCCTTGTTACAATTGTTTCCGCCACTAGGGGGTGGACTCGTGGGAGGTGTCTGAACACATTTCTTAGAGTTCGCGTCCCAAGTCCATCCCGAGGAACACTGAGGAGGCGGCGAATTGGCAGGAGGCGGGTTCTTAGGGACACAGCACCCCTGGTTAGAACCCCAGTAATGCGTCGTCGGACAAGTGGACCCCTGAGGTGGGGGTGGGGGTGATGGAGGTCCACCCTTCGTTAGGCAGCAGTTTGTGTCAGCCCACCTGGTGGAACAGTGAACTTCCTTTCTCGATCAAAGCGATATAGATAACATACCAGAACTCAGCCGATTTACAGCTGTTCGAGGGTGGAGGGCTCGGAGGAGGCGTCTGAACGCACTTCTTAGAGTTCGCGTCCCAATTCCAGCCCGAAGAACATTGCGGGGGTGGGGAATTGGCAGGAGGCGGGTTCTTCGGGACACAGCATCCCTGGTTAGAACCCCAGTAATGCGTCGTCGGACAAGTGGACCCCTGAGGTGGGGGTGGGGGTGATGGAGGTCCACCCTTCGTTAGGCAGCAGTTTGTGTCAGCCCACCTAGTGGAACAGTGAACTTCCTTTCTCGATCAAAGCGATATAGATAACATACCAGAACTCAGCCGATTTACAGCTGTTCGAGGGCGGAGGGCTCGGAGGAGGCGTCTGAACGCACTTCTTAGAGTTCGCGTCCCAATTCCAACCCGAAGAACATTGCGGGGGTGGGGAATTGGCGGGAGGCGGGTTCTTGGGAACACAACACGCCTGGTTGGAGCCCCAGTAGTGAGTAGTCGGGCAGCTTGACCCCTTGGGTGGAGACGGCGGGGATGGGGGACCACCTTTCGGGAGACAACAGCTGGTATCCTTCCACCTGGGGGAAGAGTGAGTTTTCTTCCTTGATCGAAAAGTGCGACGACGTACCAGAACTCGGTCTGTTTGCAACTACTCTCGCCACTAGTGGAAGAAACGAGTGGAGAAAAGACCGACAAAAGGAGAAGAACAGAGACGAGACGAGGCCTGAAAGCCGTCATGGCGAAAAAAGAGTGACAACGAAGAAAGGCAAAAGACTGAATGATTCCTTCGAAAACCGGTGGAGGGTCTTTTATAGTGCCAGCATACCGGACATATGGAGAACCTCGATCGCATCAGGTGCTGGTCAGGGGCCTGTCCCTTGTTAAAGCCTAATACGGCGAAGGTTAACGATTGTCAAAAATCAAATTGTTTGTTGCAACCGGCCAACCGGACAAAAAATAGGGTGGTATGTTGTTCCAATGCAGGACAAGGATGCCGAAGAATGGACGCTGCTTGTCTCGTTCAGTAAACATACCGTACATGCCGCTCACGTACCTCAGCTAACATTTTCTCGCTTGTAACCTTGATGGACGCTACAGATTTTCAGTTATGTGATCAAATGTTCCCAACAGATTCCAACCGCGTCTAGTTTGCTTGTATATTCCGTGGGGGTCCTGAACACTAAAAGCAGTGATATCACCAGGTCAAGGGGCCCGAGGCTTGATGTAACACATATTACGAGCAACCAATTTTTGATATTGATTGATCCACAGGCATAAGAGCGATCTATTAGCAGCCTCTTCTGGCCGTGTAACAGTAGAAGGTAAAGACTCTGAAGGACATACAAATGACTACCGCAAGCTAGCAGGTTCTTCATTATGTATGCGGGTTACAACCGAGGAAGCATTCCACACTATCGTCGCCAATCAAAGGGCCAGCGACTTCTGAAGAGCCCTAGCGGCGAAGTAACGGACATCTGCATCTTGGTCATTCTTTTGATGTTCCAAAACGGGTACGACGCGCTGGTGGACGAATTCCCGTCCATCCGGCGTAGCACCGTATGAGACCGCAATCACCTCGAGGGCTTTGGATACATTGAAACGTATGTTCGGGATGGGATCCCCAGCTAATATCAGCAGTGGTTCGATCACATCCGAGCGGACGATATCCAGATTCAGGGACGGTGAGATTGTCTATGGACCTGTTATATAACATAGAGTTGGTGACTGACAGCACTCACTGTCAGGGCTTGGACGGTGGTCATCCGGAAGAGATAGTTAGGGTGCTGCCCCATGTTGATGACCTTGGGGACGATCGTCGTTCTTGCCCAATCGACACCGAAAACCTCCGTTAGCTTTCGTAGGTTGTGCGTAGCCGCCTCCCGGATACTGAAGACCGTGTCACCAAGCCATGACATGCAAAGATTGCCCAACTGTTCATCAAAGAATGGTTTGCCCAATTGATTGGCCAGCAATGGGATATATTCGATGATAGCTTGTCTCACACGCCAAGACTTATCTTCTGCAAGTTCGACGATGGCGGGAAGCAGGCTATCAGAAAGGAATTCTATGCCGATGACTGGAGAAATTGGTCAGTCATAAAAATAGCGAAGCAAGGGGAACGGACCTGTATTGACTGTCTCGAGTTTGCTAATAATATTTAATCTAACCTCCGGGAAATCGTCCTTGAGGAGCTGCAGGAACAACGGCAAAAGGTTTTCAATCGTGGGTTGCTTTCCAAGTAAGGGCGCAAGTCCATTAATCTGGTTTGCAAGGGCCGCCCGCACATGTTGAGACGAGTCTTGAGACAAGTCTCGAACGCATGGCACAATCCGGGCGAGAATCACTTCTCGGTCAAGCAGTTTAGAGAAGCCTGCAAAATGAGCAACTAAACAGGAGAAGTAGGATGAACGCGTACCTGGGACTTGCCCTGCTGCTGCGGTTCGGACTTCCGCTTCATTGTCTTTGAGGAGTTGTACATAATGCCCTATCAACTCCTCTCGGACGAGCTCCACACCTACGGCTTCGGCAAGCTGTACAATGCCATGCTCGTCAGGAGAAGGCGAACATCAACGTGGAGACTAACCTCATTGAAGTGGGTTGCAGCCATATACCGAACCCTCCAACTTTTGTCGCCGACAGTGTGTCTAATTTGCTTTAGTAGTTGCTCCTTGACCTCTGCGGGCGTCATGCGCTTGGCTAAGGCAATGAGATCTTCCACAGTCAACAAGCGAACGGAATCCTGGTCATCCGTTTGTAGTCGTCTGTAGAGTGGCAGACCATCTGTGATAATATGGGGTTGAGCAAAATGCGCTAAGAGAGGCTGATATGCAGTGAGTGCGTGCAATGAATCGTGATGGCCGGGGACGTACTCCCAGCCATTTGGCTGCCGCTCTTCGCACCATCGGTGTATCGTCAGACACCAGAGCCCCAAAACCTTTTCGGAGGTCATCTTGGATCGCCGGGGAAACTTTTGGATAAACCGCCGGATACAACGCTGCGGAAGACGTTCGGGAGGTGAACCACTCCCCCGGAGTAAGGCGCTTGAGGAGGGGGATGTAATATGTCTCAAGTTGAGCTTGCGAGAGAACGGCCGCTAGTTTTGTGATAGATTCGGCTGCCTGGAGTGAAAAGTTGATGGTGCTGGTCGTTCACGAGACAAGCACGAACCTTATCGCGGACGAGCGTCTCTTCTACTGCACATAGGTTTTCGAGTGGCCCTAGAACCAGGTGCGCGTACTCTTTTCCACCAACGTACTCTTCAAAATTTCGTCCTAAGACCTCCGCCAGTGCTAGGAGTACTTCATCCTCGTCGTCTACTGAGTCTTGCAGGAATGGAATGAGCTCATCGCGCGCGCGATCGGGGCCAAGGGCTAAAGCAATCGTAGGTATACTGTGGATGGCATTTAATCGTAATTGGACGTCCTCTGAGCGCAACTCATCCATCAAAATCGCGATGGGGGCGACCTATGGTTGATTGTTTAGAAAACAAGCCAGTTTGGGCGGAAAGATGGCATACGTCGTCTACAGCAATAGTAGGATCCATGACTACAAAGGAAGAGGTGAGACGAAGGGACGGAGATCAGCTTAGAAGGGGTTATGTGTGTTGCGATAATAGCAGCGATTGGTGACTTGAGTGGTTGTGATCGGACCCGTGAGCGCGTTCAAGTTGCTGTGATTTGCTTGCCACGCCCACTCCATCAATGTCGTCAATTTCAACAGCAATGCCCAGTATGGAGAATTCCAGAGATAACAGCCTTGTAATTGTATTCTACTCTTAACGGCACATCAATATTCCTAACTAGACGGGCACAACAAATTCAAAAAAGAGAGCAACAACCTCCTTGAAAGTAAAATAGGTGAGGTCATTTCGAACGGGATGACGTGGCGTACTTATGCACCTGGAAGTTAGTTTGAAGCGCTGTATAAGAGTCTTCACGAAGAAGACAGGTTTCCAAAAATTGTGCCGCTCAGAGCTGAGCGACGAGAGGTTTTGCCCCTCAGCTAAAGCTAGAAACAGTAAGATCACCCTCATCTACTTTTGAACCGTTCTTGCAACGCCGTGAGGCATAGAAGTCGATAGAAGGCAAACAGAGCTTCCTCGTCACTTCGTCTACGAGAACGGTGGTAGTGCAGCAGCACGTCGAGCAACATGCCTTATATATGACATGCAGCTTTAGGGCAGGCAAGGCTTTGGTTATCAAAGCGCAGTTGTTTCGTCATGATCTGGTCCAACCGCAATCCTCTGCCATCTGACGAATTTATCGCTCTGACATGCCCGTAGAAATACAAAGCGATAAGGTTGTCCTGAGGCATCCTCGCGTGAGTGGGCTCTCACGGATAAAGAAAATGACATAATGTGCGCTGCTAGGGTTCATCTGCTGAAGTCCTCCTCTATGGTGCGACAGTCATTTCCTGGAGGTGTCCGACAGAGCGTAATCCGGAAATTGCTGAGAGGTTGTTTGTCTCGGGGAAGGCTGCCCTCGATGGATCCAAGCCCGTTCGCGGTGGAATCCCTGTCATCTTCCCATGCTTTGGGCCCCCCACTCACCCGGAACACATGAAGCTGAGCCAGCATGGGTTTGCCAGATCGGAAAGCTGGTCTTGGGACACTATCGTATCAGACGATGATAAGACGGTTTCTGCGAGACTAAGTACGTGATTCTGGCCCCCTAATTATTCTCATATGTGTCGACATTGCCAGCTTTGGGGCCCACTCCTGGTATATCGGAACGGTTCCAGAGGCCATTCCAGCTTTCCTTCGTCGTCGGCCTTTCAGAGTATGGATTAAGTACGGACCTTCATGTGAAGAACACTTCCACCTCGACGGCGTTTCCACCGGAGACTCTGGACTTCCAAGCCCTTTTCCACAACTATATCCGGGCTCCAGCAAGTGATGTTCTCGTAACGCCACTTCAGCACCTCCAATACTATGACAAGACAGAGTCGACTGAAGTAGGGCGTGCAACAGCCAAGAAGGAGGAGAGAGCTGGCGTCGACGTCCACAAGTTTACGGATTCCGTTTACGAAGACGCTTCACAGAACTATGAAGTAACCTGGAGAGGCGGGGGGATTAGTATCAAGGCAGCTAACCTCAAGGATGTTGTGGTGTGGAACCCTCAAGAGGAAGCAGGCAGTAAGATTGGAGATATGGAAGCAGGTGGTTGGTGAGTGGGAGCGACCCACCCCGATGTTCACCTAAATAATAACCCTAGGGAGCGCTACGTCTGCGTCGAACCAGGATACGTGCGAGGTTTTGTGCAACTGCCTCCTGACCACACCTGGGTTGGACACCAGACCTTGGCGGTCATTCAGGAGGAACGACGACTTACATAATCGAGTTTGCACTACGCACTGTCCCTTTGCTTCAGTTTGTTGGTCCAAATGTCCAAATTCTGACTTCACACCTCTGCATCGTCCTGCAGGTTCTGTATATAGCCGCCATGCGCATTTAAGCCCTTCGTGTCCATATGTCTTCTGCTCACTCTATGCCTCAATTCCTACTTCAAATCGACCAAATCGACCACACGCTCGTTCAACCTGGTTCTCTTGACAACTCCCCGCTGCTGCGTGCGCCAGTCATTCGTATATATGGCACATCGTCGATGGGGACCAAAGCATGTGTAAATATCCACCAAGTCTATCCGTATTTCTACGTCGATTATGGCTCGAGACTTGAACCCCGAAAAGGTACGGCAAACGTCCTCCCAAAACTGGCTCTCCATTGACTCACACCATCTCAATAGTGAAGCACTACGTATCTAAACTGCAGAATTCTCTCAATCGCGCACTCGCGCTTTCGTTGAAGCAGAATCCGGATTCTCCCCGCGCTCAGTACATTCGTGCCATTGTCCTTGTCAAAGGTGTACACTTCTATGGATTTCATTTCTCATATTCACCCTTTTTGAAAATCCTGATGGTTGACCCCCACCTCGTTAGCCGCGCAGTTTCAATTCTGCAGTCCGGAATGGTCATGGCCACGCAGTTCCGCGTCTATGAAAGTCATCTAAGCTTCATATTGCAGTTTTTATGCGATTTTGGCCTTTATGGCTGTGGAACAATTGAATTCGAACGTGTCCTTCAGCGGGGAGTCGATGAGGATGACAAGGAATTTCCCTTCGAGCCGTCGGATTATCACCGACAGTCTCGGATGCCTCTGGAGGTTGATGCTATCGCCCCCCACATCCTCAACCGCCGAAGAATTGTCAACCGGGACTTGCACCACAAGCTTCAGATCCCCGCTCCTCTGACGTCGTCAGAGCCACTTGTGGAAAGTGTCCGAGAACTCTGGGAGGACGAACGCAAGCGCAGGAAGGAGAAGGGTCTCAACCCCTCGCCCGAATTGCCCGTTGACCCAACTAACTTTACGAGGGGACCAGGGGGTGACTGGGTCTCAGAAGCTCGTTGGTGGGAAGATATCAAGCGCCGCATTGAATTCGAGGCCACTTTGGATGCTGGCGAAAGAGACCCGCCACGAGGTTGGGAGCAATGGACAATGTCAACCTTTCAGAGCATTGAAGCAATTTGGGAAGATGAGTGGAAGACATGGGCGCCAACTTTAGGTGCTGAAACATCTGACGAGGCGTCAGTTGCGCAACTTGAACCGCTAGATGAAGATCAGGATTCAGCTGACGTGGATGTCAGTTTCTTGGATTCACGAGATTTTAATGTCCCCCCTGAAGAAGAGGATCCTGTTTGGAATCTTGAGCAAGAGGAGGATGGGGAAAACGAAAACGAACTGGACGAGCAAGATGCCAGAGACGCGGCTGCCCCCCAAATGAGCAATAGTCAAGTTAGTGATGTTGGGCAGGTTGTCATTCGGGAAAGGTCCGTCGCGTTTCCGCCTTGCTCTTTCTTCTACTCAGCCTTCTTTAGCACCCCAGAAAACCCATTTATTGTTTCTCAGACGAATGGTTCTCCATCGCTCGAGGAATATCGACTTCCTGAGTAAGTGGCCGCATATCGCTATCCATATTCAACCTGAAGTCTCATTCTGTGCCCAGCCTCCCTGGAATCGATTTCCTAGATCCTCCCTCATCACCGCTGGTGTCAGAGTATGAGTTCCGGTACGTACGCGACGGTGTTGTGCAGGGTTAATCCAACATTTATCGACAGTTTCCCAACACCTACTGAGGATGAGAGCATCACACCCACAAAGTAAGACCGCATATTAGACCTTCCCACTTCCATCTCATGACACTGGATCACAGGAGGTCATTCAGCGAGCGGTCAGAGCAACATGATGGGTCCTCCCATGAACTCATTGATCCTGGATCACAAGGGACTACTCCACGTCCTGCGAAAAAGCGCAAGGTTACTTTCGCTCCAGAAGGAAGTGCCCCGCCAGATGGCAACTTCTTTGCAGCATCATCCTCCCCAGTTCGAGAAGAAGAACCAGAGGACGTAATGCCTATCGTTTCAAAGCGAATTCGACCGTCACATGTTCCGGTACAAAGCAAGGTGGTCAACCTCAATCGCTATGTTTACTCAATTCCGCCCCCGTCTACTACCAGTTTGTTGGATACTCTCGAAGGGCACAATGCACCTAGGAGGTTGTATCGCCCCCCATATTACTCGAAGAACGAGGATGCTCCAACAGGCTCTGTCGAGTTTGGGGGCTTGGCTTACCATCTGAAAGGGGGCTCGGGTGTGACCTTCCTTGACGAATGGGTAGGTCACGACAGTGCGACTTTCCCCAGAGATGAAGCTCTCGAAGATTCCGAGGCCGGAGGTTGGGAATACGCGAGCTCCCCTCCGAGCGCCAAAAAAATTCGACAATGGCTGAAGTCGCCAGAAGGGAAGTATAAACACGGACGGCCCAAAGGCCTCCGATCACAGGTATGTTTCCGACTTGATCTTCTTGGCCATTCTCACTCTGGATAGATCAAAGGGCCTACTCTCCCAACGGTATATGGTTTCAAAGAATCCTTGGATGAAAATTCGCCTGTTGGCAGAGAACGACAGGCAATGTCTCTCCTGTCATTAGAAGTCTTTGGTACGTGCCCAGAGTATGTCTTTTCACAGTGGCTGACCAATATGCGTAGCTCCGTCCAGGGAGGAGAAACTGCCAGATCCCCAAAAAGATGCTATAGCCGCGGTCTTCTACACCTTTCAAGGAGCAGATATTTCTTCTCGTCAGACTACCATCATTGCAGTAAATGGAACTCAACTAAGTAATCTTCGATTACGGAGCGCTCCCATCCAACTTGTTCCCGATGAAATGGAACTCATCAATCGCATGCTCGACATTGTCATCGACCTTGACCCAGACATACTCGTTGGATGGGATGTTCAGCGTGCCTCATGGGGATATCTCGAAGCTCGAGGACAATTGAACGGTATGTCCGGTTCACTATCTCATGTACTTGGGCTGTCTAACCAGAGTAAAAGGACTTGACGTGACCGATCTCCTTGCCCGAGCCCCACCTAGGGACTCACGGCGTCAAACCGATAGATGGGGTTCTCGTAACTCTTCAAACCTTAAAGTTACTGGTAGACATGTATTCAACGCGTGGCGCCTCATGCGCTCAGAGCAAAACTTTACCTCGCATACATTTGAACATGTCGCATTCCACCTTCTCCATAAGAGGTAAGTTACTCCCAAATACGGCGCAGTTAATCACATATCCGTTACAACTAGGTTTCCGTGGTACAGTGCATCCACCTTAACGGAGATGTACTCTAGTTCGGTACCCCGTCATACAGCCTCCTTATTGCAATACTTCGTTGATCGGACGTGTGGCACACTGGACATACTCGAGAAGTCCGACATCGTTACCAAAACCGCGTTTGTGACCCCCTTTCGTGAAATTGTGCTACCGGACTCACTGTTGTATAGGGAATTTGCTCGAGTTTTCGGGGTTGATTTTTTCTCCGTAATCAGTCGAGGCTCTCAATTCAAGGTAGAATCCTTTATGCTTCGCATTGCGAAACCCGAGAGTTTCGTGCTCCTTTCCCCGAGTAAGACTGATGTAGGTTTATCCCCCTTCGTTTCGCTCTTGAGACTAATCATGGTCTCTCTAGGTTGGAAAGCAAAATGCGGCAGAGTGTATGCCTTTGATTATGGAACCCTTGTCCGCGTTTTACACAAGCCCATTACTCGTCTTGGATTTTCAATCATTATACCCGTCCATAATGATCGCGTATAATTATTGTTACTCTACTTGCCTTGGGCGCATCAACGAATTCAAGGGCCAAAATAAGCTCGGGGTTGTCGATTTAATTCGACCCCCAGGCGTCCTGGGGAGTCTCCAAGACCATATCAATGGTGAGCAGAACATTTTATTCGAGTCTCAGCGGATGTTGATCGCCATCTAGTTGCTCCAAATGGCATCCTCTATGTTAAACCAGAAGTTCGCAAGGGTCTGCTCTCGCGGATGCTTACGGAACTCTTGGACACGAGGTTGATGGTCAAGCAGGCCATGAAGTCCGTCAAGAAGAATAAAGTATGGGGTCCCTTTTCACGCCTATTTGTCTAATAACTTACGCTTTCAGGCTCTGAGCAGGGTCCTTGATGCTCGGCAGCTATCTCTGAAGTACATCTGTAACGTTACCTACGGATATACCAGCGCGACTTACTCCGGCCGAATGCCTGCCGTTGAGATCGCCGATAGCATTGTTCAGAGTGGGCGTGAGACTCTAGAAAAGGTTGGGATTGTGCTTCCTGGCTCGACTAACCTGGACTGACTAGAAGTAGGCAATCGCGGTGATCAACTCGACCCAGAAGTGGGGTGCTCAGGTGAGGATCTGTCAACTACGACTTGATTGTTATTCAATCAGTTTAGGTTGTTTATGGCGACACAGACAGTGTTTTCGTGTACGCATTTCTCCTTGGCGCAGCACCTCATCTGACTAGGAAATAGCTATCTTCAAGGGAAAACGAAGGATGAAGCATTTCGCATCGGAGCTGACATCGCCAATACTATAACCTCGATGAACCCCGCGCCCATTAAGCTGAAATTTGAAAAGGTGCGTCTTTCGAACCCGGTCATTCTTGTTTGTTGAGGAGCTGTAAGGTCTATCTCCCTTGCGTACTTTTGGCCAAGAAGCGATACGTTGGTTTCAAATACGAGGATCTGGATGAAAAATTTCCTGCTTTTGACGCAAAAGGCATTGAGACGGTGCGGCGGGATGGGGTCGTGGCGCAGCGAAAAATGCTGGAACATTGTTTGAAGTAAGGGGCGTGAACACTGCTCGACCAGGGCTGACCGAATCTGTATAGGATACTTTTTCGAAGTCAAGATCTGAGCGAAGTGAAAGAGTACTGTTGTAGGTCGTGGACCAAACTGCTTGAACACAAAGCTTCCGTGCAAGATTTCATCTTCTCGAGAGAGGTCAAGATGGGATCATACAGGTAAGAACTAATTTCATCCTTGTTGAACCCACTGACGCGCCCATACTCAGCGATCGAGGCCCACCACCTCCTGGCGTGGCCGTTGCTGCACGCCGTATGGTCGACGATCCTACCCAAGAACCTCAGTATGGGGAGCGTGTACCCTATGTCATTGCGCGAATCACGTCAAAAACGAGACTAGTTGACCGTGCAATGGACCCGTTGGACTTCTTATCAAATCAGTGAGTAGCAGCAAGCACGCGCAAAACTCGTTTTGATTTTTTTTTTCCGCCAAGGAACTTGCAACTCGACGCTGTTTACTATATCACCCGGGTCTTGATACCCCCTCTGGAGAGGGTCTTCAACCTCGTTGGAGCGGATGTTCGGCAGTGGTTCGAAGATATGCCAAAGATACACGCTATCGAACCTGCCTCCCCCTCTAAGCATAGAGATGTTGAATGGGATCGACTGGGTATAAGTGACCATTTTCAGACATCGTTTTGCCTAGTGTGTGGAGGGCCTGCTCCTGAAGGTGAACCCTCCATAAATAGTTTCGGAAGATCACTGATCGCAGCACAGGTCTTTGCATGGGCTGCTGGAATTCATCACAAGATACCTTGACATCTCTCTCCTTCCGTAAAAAGGCCGAAGAGAAGCAACTCATCACTGCACATCAGGTCTGCGTCAATTGTACAGATTCTGCCCCAAGTGAGCCCATCAAGTGCCAGTCACTCGACTGTCCTTGGTTCTATGCTCGTACCAGAGCAGAAAGTAAAACGGATATGATGGTGGATATTCATCATGCTGTGAATGCATTGAACGAAGAAACACTATACGGACCAAAGGAAGTTAAGGATGATGATGAAGAGATAGAGGGGCCTTCGACCCCAAGAGCTTCAGAAATGTCGTATTTTGTACAAGAATTCCAATACTCTACACCTTGAATTTATTTCGCTCTACTTTGCGACAGACACCTCTTTATGGGCCTGCGTTCCGCAAACTATCCTGTTTGGTATCCTCCAGGAACGGGGATTGTTGGCTGGACGGGTTGTGGCATTGGCATTGAAGTAGTCGGTAGCGGTCGGACTGGTGGCGGCTGACTGGGCCTTTCCTCGTCCACTGGTTGGTATTCACTTCTACCTTCGGATGTAAACCCTCCTGGCATGGACCAGACTGCGAGAACATCAGCAAGGTGGATTTGAGACAAGATCAGGAACAACTCACTTGTTGGGCCACTCAAATCGTTCGGACGAAGGCCAAGACCACCAAACTGCGATCCTCTCTGACGGAGGGCACTAGCTACAGCAAGAACGGTGGGGATCTGTGGAGCACACCAGTAGTTCAGAATCGCTTCGATGGCCCAAGGTTGACAGTTACATGCCTTCAAAAGGAAGAGGACAACCGTCAGGAGCCTCACAATACCAGGCTGGTCATGTTTCGCCATCCATATTAAATCGAACAAGACCGATGCACCCAGCAGACCCGTGAACTGGTAGTAGATTCAAGCTGAATACGAGATGGGATTGGATGATTACTCACAGTTTGAAGGGGCTGCGCACTCTCCGTGTTTTCCTGAGCATAGGACCCAAACAGCAGGACGGGCAAGTTGTATGATGGCGATTCGAATAAAGCCAAAGCGAATGATAAGCCCTAAGATCAGATGGATAAGTTGCTCTGTGTGTGTGTAACTGTGGTGGAACGAACCGTGGAGACAAGGAGAAGCTTGCTGGGATCGAGAGACTGAGCGAATTCCATGATGAAACTGGGGGACAGATGGTGGCAATTAATACTTCTTTGTCGTGGACTTGAACTTGCTTCAAGCCTCGTGAATAGGGTATGGACTCTGCGCACTGCGGTTCGCGCAGTACGTTAGACTACAGATGGTCACGGTTGTGGCAGAGTCTGATTGAATGCGTCATGGCCAGAGTCTGAGTCCGAACTGCAGCACAAGCCACCTCCCGCGACCCCCACGCACCGCACGTCCCTGGCAATTTCCCTGTATTTCAGCGGAAGATGCCTGCTTTTGATACTATTCTACCTGCAGACTCTGTGGAATTTTGCCCACACCCAGATGCAAATGATATACTCCTCTGTGGGACATACAAACTTTTGGAAAGCGAGAACTCATCCGGGGGCAATGAGGAGCTGACTTCACCACCCTCGACGAGTCAGGCACGACGAGGGCAATGTCTTGTGTTATGTGCAGACTCTTCGAGCCCGACTGACACTTCAGAGATGTACGTTCTCGACATTCAGTTTGCTGAGTTATGCCTTCTGATCATTCCAGTCAGCAATTGCAAGCTATCGACCTCCCTGCTGTTCTTGATATAAAATGGTAGCTCAGCCGATGCTCAGGAGGCCAGCTCCTTTAAATCCATTGAATGATAGGTCGCATCGTTTTGGTGGCGCCGGTCCTTTAGCAGCAATTGCAACCTCTGAAGGTGCAATTTCCTTGCATCGTTGGCAACTTGAAGAGGTCCACTCCCTATCCTGGGATCCTATCATTTGACGTTGACTCTATGACAGCGAACTTTGGAGACATTACAATCTGTACAAGCGACGTCTTTAGAGACTCTGTGCCTCTCTATCGACTGGAATAATCGAAGGACAACTACAGCGTGCGCACCTACCTCCTCAAACAGGTCACTTTTTCAATGGTTCTTTCTAGTAGACCGGATTCTATCGTCGCATCTCTTTCTGACGGTTCCCTAACCGTACTCTCTGCACAAGACGGGGATGGTTTCATTATCACTGAGAGTTGGCACGCACACGACCATGAACCTTGGATCGCGGCATGGGATTATTGGCGGCCCAACATAATCTATTCGGGTACGAACGTCAGTCAACAAAATGCCACGAACTTCTTTGACGTTCACACTGAAGGTGGCGATGACCTCACTCTTAAATCTTGGGACCTCCGAGGACCCAAAGACCGGCCAATAGTCACCAACAAGAGGTATGTTCGCGTTCACTCGTCCAAGATTGCGTTGACGGTCCTGTAGGTTTGACGCAGGTGTTACAACGATACAGAGCCATCCACATGTCGAGTCACTTCTTGCCGTTGGCAGGTTTGTCATATAACATGTGCCCGAGAGCTTTACGCTGATAGCAGCCCCCGAGTTACGATAATACTGTGAGACTATTTGACACTCGTCAACTCCTTCGACCGTTGAGCCAAGTTGACGTCGGAGGTGGTGTATGGCGCGTCAAATGGCACCCGTCTGCAAAACGACTTGATGATCTACTTGTCGCTTGCATGCATGACGGTTTCAAAATTGTTCGGTTCGACTCACCACCAGATGGTCGCCCAAGCTCCGGGGACGTAATCCAAAGATTCGATGACCACACTTCACTGGCATATGGTGTAGACTGGTCGTATGCTTCCGATGACACAGGGGCTACACTAATCGCCAGCTGTTCATTCTACGACCATAGCCTACATGTATGGAGAGGCTAATTACCCGACCCAAGTCTCAATTACATCGTACTCTAAATCCGCAGAGAAGGTGTTCATCCTTATTAAGGGGTATCTTGTTCGTGAGTATTACTATCGCTCGAAGAGCTCGATTCTAGGGACTTCTCTGGCAAGGGATCTGCGGAATTCTTTCGTTTCCAAAACTTGAGGTTGGGCCCGTTGGTGATAAATGCAAGTGTCCAATGGGAGAGTCCTCTGAGGGTCTCCGGTTGGTGAATTCCTGCAGACAGGAGGTAAGAAAGCGATAAGACGAAGGTGAAGCTATGGGGAAAGGTTAGTTTCGTCCAATTTTCGTCGAAGGCCACCTTCTTACCGTTCCAGAAGCAATGCAGTCTTGTTGCTTCCCCTCACCCAGGATTCGGGTAGACACGCCCTAATCGCACGCGGAAGAACATACAAAGCCATTTCCCCTCGTCTCCTCGGATTTTCGATCCAAATGCTACCCCCGCAAGCCAGGCACCCAGCCATTACGCATCCATATGGACCATCCCAGAAGTTATGTGAGATGAAGGGCAGGAGGCGGGCGAGAACCAATGTACGGGTCAAACAGACAGTATACCAATAGGATGTGACAAAAGTTGAGAGGAACGCAGCGCTCCGCAGGGCATTGAATAAGAGTGTCGCTGCTCGGTCAGGTTGCAGAAGAGTCCTTGGCCGTGTGAGGACAGTGGGGAGGAAGTGGACCTATAAGAAGGTCGTGAGCTCATAACGCTGAAGGAAACGTGAGAACACTCACCGGGAAATATAACGCGATGGCTTCGAGAAAAGCTAACACGGCCCTGTACCCTGCGTTGGCGGTACAACTGCCATATAGACTCGGAATACCAACGACCTTTCCATGTATGATGTGACATGGTATTCCTCCAACACCAGAACGACCAGAGATATCCAAAGCTTTCCAAGTTGCATTCGCTGTGGACCCGTGACTTGGTAGTGTTTGAGGATCCCCCCAAATGGCAGGAAATCCAAGCTCGGTGGCTAGGTTTGTCAGGAGGTGGCGATGGTTTGGTGAACCAAGTCCATAAGTCCACTCTCCGGCGCGTATACGCCTTAAGGTCTCGGAAATGCGACCATCGAGGTTAGCAAGAGTGCTGATCCACTTCACGTAGGACCGTGGCAGTCTACACCGGCCAGGTAAGCAACAGTGTGGCTTAAAATAATGCGACAAGGATAGTACCGATGAGGTTCATAAAAGAAACACCACATAATTCTGTGGTATAATAAGGAATTGGATATAAATGAGGCGATGTAAATTATAGCACACCGTGCGCTACACGCCCAAAAAACAAAGGCGTCAATTCTTGAAGTAACATCCTGCTTCTGTTTCGCGTTCCGTCTCCGAGTTGCGTCACTTGTGCCACGACCCTCGGCGCTTGGATTCGGACCGGATCCGGTAATTTTGGTGTCCGAGTGTTCGTCATTCGGAGTCGCTGCCAGCACAACACTCTGCACCAAGGCATCGATGGCCCTAACGAATAGGAGAAGAGTCAAGTCAAGTGTCGGACTTGCGTAAGACGTCCTGTCGATGTCCGCAGCTGAAGCCAGAGGAAAGCGGGAACTGTTAGGTTGAGTGTGTTTGAGACGTAATCGGCGTTGACGACCAGCTTGGAGAAGAATTATGCCAATAGTGGAGGTTAAGAGAGTTGAAAGAAAGGTCTTGTGCGATGGTGTGAGGTGGATTGAGAAGAGTGCATTGCGTAATCGGTGGAATAAGTTAGTGGGAGTCGGGGTGGTATGTGGGGTATGTTCATGCGAGGGTTCAACGTGCTCGCCGAGGTTGCGCCATACGTATTGGAGAGCCACACCGCCAGCGACTGAGAGTGTAATTGCAGATGCAAACCCGTCTGTTCTAAGTTCGGATTTAAGGACCTGTTTCAAGCGTCGGAGGAGTGCGCGAGGTGGTGTTTTGCGGGAGACGAAAGAGGCGATTATGGGCACAAGGCTGGGTCCAAGGGAGAGAGACAGAGAGAGCACGTAAGTTCTAAGAGCGACCTGAGAGGGATGGCATGCATCAAGCGGTCTGGGATGATGGTGCATTGAAGGTGGAGTAGTCACGCTACAAACAGTCTTATGTATCTGCCGCTTCCTCGTTCCCATAACTCCAAAACTCCGGTTGGCTCTGACCCAGGCCCAGTTCCTCAAACACCTCCGGCATCGTCAATTTGAACAAGTGCAATAACTCGGCTCGTGAATCTGGGTATATAAACATGTGAAGGATGGAATCGGCCTGGCCGGAGACCAGACATCAACTTTTGATTCTGCGGAGAGGTGATATATAACGCACATGGGTTTTCACGACAGCTGCGATCCACTGCTTGGGTATCGGAGGAGCTTCTTCTGCCGCCACGGTGGGGTGCTCTCGTCCCTTTCCCTTCACATCTGGTCTGGCATTTGCGGGGTAATAAGAAAGCCACCATTTCCATATCTCCAGTTTGCGACCGTCTCGATCAAACCGCTTTAGCAGTGAATGACAGCGATTCCAGTCTTCCTCGGTCTCTCCCATCCAGACGGAGTCCAAGGCCGCATCAACGGCGGCGTTACTTCTTTCAGCCGAAGATGGGTGTAATGAAGAGTGTAACGAGCCCGACGATTGTCTGTCTCCAGAGCTGGGGACTGCTAGGCTGCTTCTCTCAGACTCGTTCAGGTCCTGTTTCTTCTGTCCGGGCCGCATCATAAGCCGCACCCACCGTCTTCTCCTGACCCAACCACCAGCACTGAGCGGACCTACTTCGGCTCTCCATTTATGCTGGCGAAAGACCCAATTGTATTCGAAACCATCGTGCTGAACTTCTCCTGTATCTGAGCGCATGTCAATCATCCAGGCCTTGGAAACCCAACGCCAACGACCGTCTGGCAAAGGATATTCTGTTAGGGACAAGGGTGGCTGGTTTGAGCGTTTCGAGGAAGTGTTGGGCATCGTGAACGGGGGAGGATCATTGGGAAGTAAAGAAAGTTTCGAATAATAAGGGATGGAAAAAACAGTCATGCTAGAGGCAATAGTCAAGAGATGAGGCCAATAAGGAAACGATCTGAACAGTGTCGTACCCTCGCTGATTTTCGTAAAGAATCGCCCATTCATAGCGGTCTTGCTCGCAAGGTTCGTCTCTATTGTCTGGTCCATGAAGGGTTATCGTATTCTGCGTGGCCCCGGTTGCTTCTGGGACATGATGAGGTGCAAATTCTTCTGCGTCTTCTTGAATGTCGCCTTGCTCGGATTGATTACTAGGCTGTGGCAGTTTACTTGACTTCCGACGCAGATTTGGGAGGGATAAGTAACGCGAAAGACTCGACTTCTGAGAAAAGCGCTTCCGTGCGGGGTCCGCTGCAGCATAGTCGTCCTCGACGTGGAGTGGCGGTGGTGCGATAGGCAGTGACATGGAGATGGGAAGGCACTTCAGTGCTCAAGCGGGACAATGGTAGTGAGCCATAAAGAGGCTGAAGTAGTCAAGTGTGACATCATCCATCCATATGCATCCATGCTCATTACTCTCCACCACACCTTGCGCCAACGATGTGCTCCCATTCTGTTTCGCTCCTTGACGGCGACCTCGGCAGCTCGTAATTCAACTGCATTCCCAACAAAACGATGCTCAGCCTGCTCTGCTCCATTACCGACTGCACTCCCAGCTTGCGCAAAATGCGGCCATATATCCGTGCTGCCCTCCACAGTGACCGCGCATCAGCTGTTTGACTTGCCTCAACGACCAAACCCCTTTGTTGTCGACGTTTCTACCCTACGGCAACGGTTTCGCGAGGCGCAAGCGGTCGTTCATCCGGATGGATGGGCGTCCAAAGGCCCGGTGAGTTCCTCATGGCACTCGCACCTGTAACGCCCAGTAAGATGACCTTATGCGTGTAGAAGAAACAAGACCTTGCTCAGACACTCTCTACACGCGTCAATGAAGCATACAATCAGTTGCTCACACCGTTGCCGCGTGCAGTCTATATTCTAGAGCAAAATGGCTATGATATAACAGAACACGACCAACTCACCGACATCGAGTTTATATCTGACATAATGAATGCAAGAGAAATTATTTCTGAATCTGAAGTTAAGGAGGGTATTGAAGTGCTCATGGAGGAGACCGACGGTGAGTCAGGTTGGTATGGGGCGACTGCGGGCGGGCGTTCAACGACTTGCAGGGAAAATCGACGCGACATTGAAGGAAATAGAAAGCTACATAAGTGGACAGGATTGGGAGCGGGCTAAAGAGGAGGTTATAAGGCTACGGTACTTGGAAGGAATCAACCGCGCGGCGAGGAGCAGGCTGGACGAGCTTTCGTGATTTCGGTCCCCGTAATTTCCAAATATAGACAGCTGGTTTTTTGTCATTTGCTGCTTGCCCTCCATTTTCCCTGTCCTCAACCACCTCCTTGTCGGCCTCGAACGCAGACCAGGTCTTCGGCGTCGAGACTGCTGGTATCTCTAGGAGCATCACTACGGGAGCAGCTCACCCCAACTATATCAGCTCCTGCTGCATATGAGCCTTGCTCGCCTGTTACTACATAGGCCTCGCCTCATGCAATTTGATTCTGCACGGAAAACAGCGTCATCGTTTACCTCCAACCCCCACGGCGTCAAGCGTCCACTCACTCAGCGCGCTCTTTCTCAACCCTCATCGACGTCCGCTACCAAGGTCCCGCGTGTTGATCACTCTCAGGCATCCGTTTCTGCGTCGCGCGTGGTTACAACTCCTTCCAGCACTTCCAGTTCCGGCATGCCCTCTTCATCCCATCCCCAATCTTCCAGGGCACCCAAAGCCATGACTGGTCGTTTATCTCATCAGCAGGCTTCTCATAATTTCGTTCACGGTCCTTCCTCTTTACGTTATAAAAAGCGTGGCGGTCGCGCAGGAGGCCCAAGCAGGAGAATATTGGATGGCCCATTCCACGACGAGCAATATATTCAGCAACATTACAATACGTCTAATGCACCCTTAAAAAAGGTCCACGAAAATGCTCCAAAATCATCACTGGGCAACTTTTCGATGTTGGCAGCCGGCAAGGTCCCTGCATATGAATACCTAGACGGCGTCCTCTACGACGGTGCAAGTATGCATCAGTTATGGAGGTAAGTTTGGATTTTGATTACACATCTACGGACCGTTCATACCAGTCGCAGAACTACAGTCACTGTCAATATCGATCCTCCTATTATTGGCGTTGGAGACGCTCCAGAGAAGAAAGCATCTGAGAATCTTGCTGCATTATCAGCAGTCTACCAACTGCATGCCCAAGGCCTGGTATGTTGTTCGCGAGTCGTGTCAAGGGACGTGACCAATATCTCTCATAGCTCGACAATCCCAAAAAGCTACGACCTGGAACGGAGGACAGGACGGACATTAAACTCTCCGACGGAACCGTGGTTACCTATGAAAGAGCTCGAAGTTTCATGGATTATTATTGTCGCCGTTTTGGTTTTTCCAAACCTGAGATAACTTTCACCGAGTTGCGCAAGCCTGCGTCGGGTTGGGAGGCTGTCATGGCTGTCAATGATCGGCGAATTGGTTTGGGTACCGGCACGACGAAAAAAGCAGCTCAAATAACGTGCTACCTCGATGTCACGCATTATCTTGAGGACTGCGATCCTGCTCTTTGGAAGTCGTACACTGAGGCGGCCAAGACAGGCGCAGACCTTGGGATGGCACCGAAGGTTTGGTTCCAGATGAGCGACGCTTTGGACGATGAAATCCGTGATCTTTGTGCCGATATCAAACGGAGTACGTTGTACCGGAATCGCCCATCCATTGGATCGTCCTCCACCCAAAATAATACCTCGACAAACGTACCCCATGGTCCTGCTAGACGCAGACTCAGCCCGGAAGCCCTTGCAGAGAAGTCAAGACAACTCTTGGAATCTCGGAACCAGTACCTTTCCAACCCCAAATACGACAAGATGCGCGCCACTCGTATGGCTCTTCCTGTTTACTCGCGTTCTGAAGAGGCTCTTGCTCATTTCCGCGACCACGACGTGTCAATTTGCATGGCCGCCACTGGCTCCGGGAAGACCACACAGATTCCACAAATAATCCTTGATGAATATATTGCAAGGGGTGAAGGTGCCCATTGTAATATTATTTGTACGCAACCGAGGCGTCTTGCTGCGATCAGCGTGGCCGACCGTATCGCCAAGGAGCGGGGTGAATCCCTGGGGCAGAGTGTCGGCTATCAAGTCCGGTTCGAGGCCCGTCTCCCTCAGGAGCATGGTTCCATAACCTTTTGCACTACTGGAATCTTTCTAAAGAAGTTACAGTCGGCTATCTCTCCAACCAACATTGCAGACCATCAAAGCCTCGATGACGTCACTCACATCCTGGTCGATGAAGTTCACGAGCGGGATGTCGATACCGACCTATTGCTCGTCGTTCTAAAGAGGTTGTTAGAAGACAGAAGAGCCCGTCAGAAACCGCTCAAGATCGTCCTCATGAGTGCTACCATTGACCCAACACTCTTTCAAAAATACTTCACTGATGCCGGGGGCCAGCCCGCAAAGGTCATCGAAATTCCTGGACGGTCATTCCCCGTCACCAAAAACTTCCTCGAGGACTTCATCTTCAAGTTGACAGATGGAATGACCAGCTGGATATTGCGGGACGACTCTGTGATAAAGTACTTGAATAAAGAACTTAGTCCTAGTGCGGTTGCAAATCTCGGGATCAGTTCGTCAAGAGCTCCCGCAGCCGATAATCGAGATGACGATCCTGACCTACCCTATCCATTAATTGCGGCTACCGTCTCTCATGTCCTGCGCCATTCGGAAGATGGACACGTTTTGGTTTTCCTTCCTGGTTGGGAAGAGATCACAGCCGTGCAGCGTGCCCTGCAAAATCCCGGGGGATCCTTGGGTCTTAATTTCTCGGATACTTCCAAGTTCTCAATCCACCTCCTCCATTCCACTATTCCTCTTGCCGAACAACAAGTCATTTTTGACCCACCTCCACCTGGCGTCCGACGTATCATCCTTGCGACTAATATCGCGGAGACCTCAGTAACCATCCCCGATGTCGTTTACGTTGTTGACACAGCGCGCATAAAGGAGCAGCGATATGACCCAGAAAGGCATATGTCATCTCTGATTTCGGCGTGGGTTGGTTCGTCGAATCTCAATCAGCGTGCGGGTCGTGCAGGGCGTCATAGACCAGGAGAGTACTATGGCATTATTGGCCAAGCTCGTGTGGCTGCACTTCACCCCTATCAAACTGTTGAGATGAAGAGGGTTGATTTGAGCAATGTAGTCATGCACGTCAAAGCACTCAACTTCCCAGGGATGTCAGTAGAGGAGGTACTCGGTGCTACGATTGAAGCACCTCATGCAGAGCGTGTTAGTGCGGCCATTCGGAATCTACAGATGGTAGGGGCCTTGGACGCAGACAACAGTCTGACTTCCCTTGGCCGTGTCCTCTTGCAGTTACCTGTGGAGGCTCAAGTGGGTCGTCTTGTGCTGTATGGAAGTTTCTTCCGATGCCTAGACCAGGCGTTGACGTTGGCCGCCATCTTGACGAATCGTGACCCATTTGTATCGCCTATGCACCTGAAAGCTGAAGCTGCTGCCAAGAAGAATTCGTGGACACCCCAAGAATTCCGTTCGGATGCATTGGCCACTCTTCAGGCCTATAACGCTTGGTGGTCGCTCCAGTCCACTGGTGATTATGGTCGCGCCAACCGCTTCTGTATGGATAATTTCCTAGCAAAACCGACTTTGCTCATGATTCAGAAGATTAAAGTCCATTTGTTGCAGAGCTTGTATCATGCTGGCGTCATCGATGTTTCGGCTGGTGGTCGGGTCGACAGTTTCAATCGGCCTTTGAGTGTTCCTCGGGAGCTTAATGTCAACGGTGACTCGTTGCCCCTACTGGCTGCGTTGATCGCAAGTGCTTCACAACCCAAATACGCGATCCGAACTGGTGAAAAGACCTACCGCACGTCCCAAGATAAGGTATGTTATTTTTCTTTTGTGGAAGGCTACCTCTGATTTGTTTGTTAGGCCACTTTCATCCACCCATCCAGTGTTAACCACCGGAAACGCATCGAGAGAGAGGATGATTCCTTGGGTGAAAAACAACTCTTCGCGTACACTGAGAAGCGACAGAACATCTCTAACCCAACTGGCGGAAATGCTCAAACGTTCCTTGTCACAACTACCCGTCTCGATCCGATGACCTATATGCTGTTCGGTGCATACAAGATGATCGTTACGGAACGCTACCTCGAATGCGATAACTGGCTTCCTATTGCAAGCAACAGTTTAGATGCCCTGGATGATATCCAACGCCTGAAGACGCTTATGGAGGGATGTATGCTACGGGTGTTTGAAGGCATCGCGATGAGCAAGCGTCAAAGACGGGGAGGGGTTGTTCCCATTCGTGCACGTGAAGAAGAACCCGAGTTTGGTGACGAAGGCGATGACAAGAGAGACTATTCCATGTCGAGAGAAGAAGTGCAAGAGTTGGACAGACTGACCAGTGATGTCGTCCGTATCTTGAACCGTTACAACGACGAGAGGGTTAGCTCGCAGTCCAGACAAAACTCAAGACCTGCTACGCCCATGGGTTCTCCAGCCTTACAATCGGCTCGACTGCCCTACTCAAACTCCAGGCCTGCCACACCAATGGGCTCCCCAGCGTTACAGTCGGTTCGACTACCCGGCGGCAGCTCGTGGTCTGGGTACTCTACACCTAACATGGGCCCAGGATCGGCTTATAATTCCAGACCAGGGACACCTAGTCGTCTTGGTCGTGGCAGATTCTGAATTCGCTTTCTTATTTTGCCTCTGGGTTACATTAGAGTTATTAGTGCAGGACTAATAGTAATATTCGTAGCAATAACACACCTCTTATTATCGTTAAACCTGAAATATGAATGGTTTCTGGAATCTTTATAATAGCACCTGCTGCAAGACCTGCTGAATCAACTTCAATCAATTACGGATTTTAGTCTTTCAATTTGGACCCACAAGGTACAACGCACACGTGACGGTGCCCTTCATCCTGGCAGTGTCACGGACCGATCGCACGACCTTATTCGACTCTACATCGTTCAAGTTTCCTCGTACGCGCTCTGCCTCTTTAAGTTGGACGCACTGTCAAGATGGCGACCAATATGCGTGGTTTGACACAGGTATGAACATTTGAACTATGCTTGGGCAGCTTCTCAATGACGACCTTAGTTCATCGCGGACATTCGAGGTGCTCGTGTTCGCGAACTGGAGGAGAAAAGGATTAATAAGGAGATGGCTAATATAAGAAAGAAATTCAAAGGTACAGGTTCCTTGTATCTCTAGTGCTTGGAAGTATCGATGGCTTCATCACAGATGGTAATTTGGATGGGTACCAGAAGAAGAAGTGAGTTTAAGGTTCTGGCACTTCCGCTCTCCTGTTGACGATGTTTTAGATATGTCGCAAAGATCATTTTCACGTATATTCTGGGTTACAAGGTCGATGTCGGACATATGGAAGCGGTCAATTTGATTGCAAGTTCCAAGTACAGCGAGAAGCAAATCGTATGGTTACCTCGTCGACGAAATCACACTCTCTAATCTTTGGGTTTAGGGGTACCTTGCAGTGACCCTGCTCATGCACGAAAATTCCGACTTCTTGCGATTGGTGGTGAACTCGATACGGAAAGACCTCGATAGTAATACCGAGGTCGACAATTGTCTTGCTCTGCATGCCATTGCGAATGTTGGTGGAAGTGAAATGGCAGAAGCATTAGCAGAGGATGTTCACAGATTGCTAATATCACCGTATGCATCCCTGTCAAATTCTTTCTTGCCCTAGCTTATATGTCTGACAGAACTTCCCAGACCTTCGTAAAGAAGAAAGCCGCCTTGACCCTTCTCCGTCTGTATCGAAAACACCCAGAAGTCATACCCGCAAAGGAATGGGCGCAACGGATAGTATCGATAATGGACGACCAGGACTTGGTAATTGCAAACCCTCGGACACGCCTCCCCTTATTGAGCCATGCCTTTTAGGGTGTCGTGATATGCGTAGTCAGTTTGGTCATGGCACTGGCCCAGGATCACCTAGATGCTTTTGCTGTCTGCTACACGAAAGCGGTGGACCGATTAAATCGAGTATGAACCCTCTATCCTCCTTCCCTGAATCCATACTCACTCTAGCCTAGCTTGTAATTGAGCATGAATTTCTGGCAACATATGCATATTATAAGGTTCCCTCCCCCTGGCTTCAAGTCAAACTTCTGCGACTGCTCCAGTACTACCCCCCATCGGGTATGTGGCAGCAATAATTATCATGAAACTTGCTGATGACCTACCCAGAGGACACTGCAATTGGATCTACCTTGGATAAAGTCTTACAAACCATCATGGAAAATAGCGCAGAACCCTCTCGCAACGTACAACACAATAACGCCCAGCATGCGATCCTCTTCGAGGCCATCAGTCTCGCAATTCACATCGACACAAGCTCTCCACTTGTGGGAACCGCTGCTGTACTTCTCGCCAAATTCATTTCCTCCAAAGAAACAAATGTTCGATACCTCGGACTCGACACAATGGCCCATCTTGCTGCAAGAGTCGACTCCCTTGAGCCCATCAAGCGACACCAGGCCACGATCATCATGTCCCTTCGAGATAAAGATATCTCAGTCCGACGCCGCGCCCTCGACTTGCTTTACAGCATGTGCGATGTAGATAATTCCGAACTCGTTGTTGGCGAACTATTGCGTTACCTTCGGGTAGCTGATTATGCGCTGCGAGAGGAAATGGTGCTTAAAATTGCAATTCTGACAGAGAAGTACGCCAGTTCGTATAAATGGTATGTCGATACCGTTTTGCAATTGATTAGCGCAGCTGGGGATCATGTTGGTGACGAAGTCTGGTACCGGGTTGTCCAGATTGTCATCAACACGGAGGATCTCCAAGAGTATGCGGCTAAAGTGGTCTTAGAGCACTTGAAGGCGCCAACTGCTCATGAAAGTATGGTTAAAGTTGGAGGTGAGCGCAGTGTGTCCATGAAGTACGTTGGCTGACGTCGGTAAGGGTACATTCTGGGGGAATATGGCCACCTCATTGCCAATGAGCCTGGATATAGTCCCGTAGAACAGTTTCAGATATTGCACGCCAAGTCACAGTTCTGTGTTGCTGCCACACGATCCCTTCTGTTGTCCACCTACATCAAGTGGGTAAACGTCTTTCCCGAAATCAAGCCCCAGCTCGTGAACATATTCGAACGGTACCGCCACGTCCTTGATCCCGAACTGCAACAACGGGCTTGCGAATTCTATGCGTTAACCTCTCGGCCTGATGATGATGAGCTCCTCCAGAATGTTTGCGAAGAGATGCCTCCATTCCCGCCGCGTGTCAGCGCTCTTCTTGGTCGATTGAACCGCAAACATGGCGACACGGAGGACAAGCGAACATGGATTCATGGCGGAAAAGAGGCTAACCTCGAACGAGGTGTGATTTCTCAGCGCAAAGCATCGACATCGAACGGTACAGCCCCGACATCCAATTTAAATAACAACGATATCTTGGACTCCCTCGCTGGTCTGGATTTGTCGGCACCGCCAGCGCAGCCGACTGATGGAGGTACCCCCGTTTCAAGCGGTCCGCCTCGTCTGTCGGCCGCCCCCAACATCGACCGTTGGTACGAAAAGTTGACGTCATCACTAGAGGGTGTTCTATACGAAGATATCCAGATCCAGGTCGGGATAAAGTCTCGATACCAAGGGCACATGGCTCAGATGGCAATCTACGTCGGGAACAAGATATCTGTCCCCCTAACATCTTTTACGACGACAACCTATGTCCATGACCCAGATGCCCTCTCATTGACTTTTGCGAAGATGCCACCTAGTTCAATTGCACCCCGAACACAAACACAACAACTTCTCCATATAGAGTGTAAAAAGATGTTCACCAAACCTCCGATCCTCACGATATCCTTCCTTACTGGATCACACCAAAGCATCTCCCTTCGCCTCCCCATTGTTGTCACGAAATTCTTTGAGCACGTGAAACTTGAACAAGCCGACTTCTTCGAGCGTTGGAAACTCATCGGAGGGCCGCCACGGGAAGCACAACAAGTCTTCCCCATTGACCTCACTCCTTCGGGTCAATTGGACATTCTTAAACATCGACAAGTTGTGTCTGGCCATCAACTGAACGTGCTAGATGGTATCGATCCAAACCCAAACAACATCGTGGCTGCGGGTATCCTGCACATGTCCGCTGATGGGAAAGTTGGCTGTTTGTTGAGATTAGAACCTAACAAGGAAGCCAAGGTAGGTTGCACTTTTACCTCCATGTCGGAATATGCCTGATATCTTTGTTAGTTGTGTCGACTGACGGTTCGGAGTACATCCGCCGAGGTGGCAGAGGAGGTTCAAGCGGTTATACAGAAGCCATTACGAGCGGGTGCAAATCCACCACCAGCAACAACGTCATCATAGCATTAGCTCCTTACATTCACATATGGTCATTTATATTTAACAATGAAAGGGTATACTCCAGGATAGATATCAGACCCAAAAAACAATCACCGTCGTAAGATCCCTCTAAGAAGCCCCTTTTTTCGTTTCCCTGCATCGTCTAAACTGTCAGCGGCCTCCGTAGGACGTTGGTCAGGAACGGTAGTACGCCCCCCTAGAGGAACAGAATCTGAAGATGGCGATTTCAGGTGTGGTGGTCGTGCGGGCTTGTCTTCACGAGGGTTGTCTTGGGCTGCTGCGTTGTGTCTGGGGAAACGTGGCGTGGGGGGTTCATCGACGGAGAAGTGCCGATGTGATGATTCGGATGGAGATGGAGCAGTGGAAGGTCGTCCAGATTTCTTTCTGCGTCGACCGCCGGGTGCAAGTGGTGATGCGGTGGCAGCCTGTCGGGTCGAAGAAGGGGATATCGTATTTGCTCCCCAACTGGACGAGGATGTTCGCCGCCGGTCCGAAGAAATCTTGGTGGCTAATTGACTGACACGATGGAGTGCATGTTCTTCCACCTCAAAGCACTTGGAACAAAACTCTACTAGTGCCCTCTCTGCTGCATTTGGGGACGTGCTGGCTTTCGAAAAGAATTCCCTGGAGTTTCTTATAACAGCAGAGGTAATGATTGCGAGATGTCGGGGGACGTCTAAGAGGTGGGGGAGTATGGGAATGGATTCGCGCTCAAGTACGGCCATTGTCATCGCTCTCTGGCGCAGTGAGTTCACAACGTGAAGACGGTCGTGGCGATCTGCAGCATTCTCGTTTCTAGAATCAGCGGAATCGGTGGGTGTTGAAACCACCTGAAGGTACACCATCATCTCCTGTCGCTTGTCCGTGAGGAATTCCTTGATTCCGCGCATGAATTCTTCTTTTTGGACGGTCTTCGGGCATATTGAGATTTTCATATAGGAAGATAGGAAAATACGGGACACACCGCGTTCAAGTTGGCGAGACTTTGAATGACCTTGGCGATGAGGGTTAAACTCCGCTGCACAGGGGTAGATGGTAGACCTGGGTCCGTATATAAGCGACAGGTGACAGTGATTGAACAAGGTCCTCACCAGGGCATAACCCAAATAGATGAGGATGGAGGATAGCGGGTACGATGAAGCGCAAAAAGCAGAAGGCAGATACGCTCTGGTGTGGAAGATCTTTACTAGCGCCGTTAGGGTCGTCTTGAGATCTGTAACGCGTTTCTACGAGTTTTCTGGTTGTCTCGAAAAGTCGTCGCATCTCCCTATAAAAAAACAAGTCAGACAAGCGCGAGAGGTTTCCGACAAAGACATACTGTGGACATTGCGATTTGGCTGAATCGATCTGAGCCCAAAATTCACGGCACCAGTACAGAAGTTGTTCGACATTCCGTTCGACGTCTTTTGGCCCCTTCGTGTTCCGCATAGGATCAACCTCGATACCTACTTTCTCCGCGCACAACCTTCGCAAAACGCTTCCAACACTAGCTTCTAGGAACGCCTTCCCATACCATGCCATACACAGCTCCATTACTTTCGTAAGTGTCGTGTTTCCACGGAAAAGTGTTTGATGTGCTGAATGACAGTTTGAGAACAAAGGAATTCAATAGTGGTGAAACACTGACAAGATGAGGTGCCATCAACTTCTCGCAACGCCAACTCCTGCACCTGTTCTATCAAGACGTTTCGAGCAATGGCAATTGACATAAGTTGTGAGGCTATGGTCTTGAGTTTCAGTTTACTCTCGAAATCCGCCATCCAGTCCAAGAAGTTGCGAGAATTGAACGCCTGGAGGTAATTTAATTCAAGCGATCACCACGTTCTGGTGTTCACTCACCTTGAGAAGACCCAGGTAGGCAGTGTAAGGTAGGATAATTTCCCTGACAAGGCGGTGAGCGCGTGATGCATTGTAAAAATGTTGGTAACGTACTCGTCCACCCGGATCTTCAACCTTAGTTCACCAACCTGAAGGTCACTGGGGACTGGCCCGTGATACAAGACAGGAAACCACCCTTCAACAGCCTCCCCGCGGCGGAAATTTGAAAGGGTTATCTGGACCATTCCTAGAGCGGAGGGTTTGAAAAGTTTCTTTTCACGCCAGACAAGGAGATCGAGTGTGTCGAAAGGTGGCAGGTCCGTAAACGTGAACTTCTCGTGCCATTCAGGAGATCCAAGGCCCCGCTTGACAGTTGTTCGACCGCATAGAGTTTCGTTGAGGAGAATCTCACAAGACAGGTCCAGGTCGACAGCATCCGACTCTCCGTTCTCAGAATTAATGCCACTGCTGTGTAAAAGCGTGTCCGGGAGCTTCGTCGTTCCAAGGTTTCGACCTTGGAGGACCGTCAATTCAACCTGACGCCACATGCGGTAGGAACCTCCGTCGTCCGGGAAAAACCAGCGTCCATATATCTCGGGGATTGCATAGGACCGTAGCAGAGCCAGCCAAGTGTTGCATATATCCGCTGTAGGAAACTGCAGATAGACTGGATCGGCGGTTGTAGATATGGACGTCCACCTCTGACCACTGTCCCAAATATTAACGATGAGAGGAGGGACAGTACGGGCACGTACGCGGCACAATATATCCCCATGCACTCCTTTCGGTTGAACAAAGAATTGTCGGCATGTCGGAGGTCGGTTTGATTGAGCAAGTGAATATAAATGGTCTGGTATAGTATACTTTCCTGAGTGAACGTTAGACAAGTCTAATTGAGAGCATTGCGGTACATACGTCCACGTAGATGTTCAACAGACACCGCTCTCCTTCCTCAGAAAGTTTACAGGTTGCCGGTCGCCAGTGACCCCCACTCGCCGGCGACCGTGCGAGAGATAGCCAACTGGATTTCTCTGGAGCTACGGTTTAGCTAAAGCTCACTTCTAGATCATATACTTACCTTTCACCTTACTACTCTCTTCGACGTGATTCATTGGCTTCACTGAATCGCGCTTATCGGGCTTCTTTCGTGCTATCGGGGGCTTGCCACAGTCTAAGTCATAGACGCGCAAAGGTACAAGGGGTTAACATACCTTCCTCAAGCCAGCAGCGGCAGAATTGGAGACATAGAGCTCGGCAGAGACGAGGAACTCCCGTGGACCCCCGGAAGAAGCAGAGGGCTCCCAATATTCAGACATTGTGGGGCTGCCACTGACTTGGACGAGGAGCAAGCCTGCAATGGACAATGGCACGAAATAGTCAAAGAGAGGATGATGGATAACGGGGATGGTTCTGAGACGGGATGCACAACATCGTGTGGCGATGCTTGTAACCACCCACGAGGTTACTCCTTCCAGTTGTCGTGACTCTCATGTCGCTTGCCATCAATCTACTGATTGCCAGTCTCTCCCACCAATCAACCCTCTCAATCACCACCACCAACAGACGAACTGAAAGCCTAGGTACCATCCGTCCGCATCTCCATTTTGAGCCTGTTTCGCGATGAACTACTCCAAACCACATGCTGCACCATATTTTAACTCCAAATAGCCATACAGAACGCCGACATTGGATAGAACAGGACGAGTTCTTACTCAGGCGGTCTTACGGCACGAATGATGGTGGACGATGTCTTGATTAATGTTGGAACAGCAACAAGAGCCTGTCTACTAATTGTGGAGAGGATAAGGGGTATGGAGCCACGATGGCAGGTCTATATTATTCTGATGCATACTCTAATCAGTCCGTTTCACAGCTAGATTATACGGCGATGAATCGTTTAGATCACGGCCCTCTGTAGGGGAGGAAGCCCAAGACTCACCTGCGTGCCCATTGCCGTGTCCATTGGTTTGCGCAGTTCCGTTTGCCGAGGGCTTCCGTGGTTGTTGTGAAGGCTTTTTGTACGTTTGGAAATAAAAGTTAATGAAAAGGAAGAGGTAGCTCGTCAAGAGCACGCAGCCAAAGACCGCCGCAGTCTCGGAGCCGGCGCAGGAGCCAATGTGCGGCCAGATACCGTCATAATAAGTAGATGCAAAGTACCCATACGCTAGGAATGTTTGTGAGCTTATACAACTGTGAACTGAGTGACCACCTACTCCCAAAGTAAACAAGGAAAATGTCGATAACGAATTGTGTAATTTGCATGGATGTTAGATATTTCTTCCACTAGGGCAATATAAGTGTGACGCGCATATGACGATAGAGTTGACGGCATACCCATATCTTGGCACCACCAGCAGTCGCAAAGTAATAATAATCTGCTCGCAGCGTTAAAGCAATATTTTAGGCCCATGAGACCACTTACACATAATAACATGGACCAACAAATTGAGACTTATAACACCCCATGACTACGTGCGTGGTGAGCAGGAGAAATGTGTTTTCATGCTTGGGCTTACTATGCTCGTTTTGCCGTGAAGTTGGGAATAACATAGCAGTGCAGTTGCAGAATGATGGAAGACATGGAGGAAGGCTAGAACGCGTCTGAGCTAGGTCCCTCCTGAGACAGAACTAACACACCAAGAGGCTTCTTTTTGAAGGCGAGGAAAACGGTGTCAAAAAGTTCGAGGTACTTGAAATAATAATTGATCATATAGTATGCTTCCATTCTCTAAAGGTGAGGAGTGAGGGACGACCTAGTCGATAAACGATAGACTTACGGGTGTCCAAGCCTCTTTGGCACATATGGCATGCAAGAATCCCCTGTGCCATACAATAGGCAGTATCTCCTCCAACATGAGGACTAATAACAGAAGGCTTCCGGAGCTGAGAAAGACGTTGTGTATTTGGAAGAGTAGAGTCAACTTCAGAGGTTGCTGGTTTTTCATGACGGCCTGAACACCGAAGATGACAGCAAGGTAAGAAGCCAAGGCCGAAAGTACCAGGGGAGTCGTCGATAGAGGCGTTACACCCGGAATGAAAGACGTGATGTGAGTGGGGAGCGATATTGGGACATAAGAGGCGAGGACATCTGCAAGACGAGCCATGGGAGGACCAGGGAGAGGAGAGCTATGGTTCAGTTTTTTCGGTACGGCTGTCGCAGATGAAGCTTCCGTCACGTCACGCGTCTGTCACCAGCAACCAATCCCATCGCACGTGTTTTTCGCTCAACGCCTAAAACGCTTAAATCCGCTCGCGTTGCATTATCACAGCTACCGCGTAGTCGTGGAATTCATGCTGGAAGTAAATAGTAACCCAAAACTTGTTCCCAATATACCTATGCAACATCAAAAACTATGATACAATACGTGATGCCCAATATAGTCTGTCCGACTGAATATGATCCCTAGGGTATTATAACGAGGCAAGGTCCGTGTTCAAGATCCGCAAGCAGGACGCTTTCCCTGAATTGGAAACTGTCAGACAATGCCTCTTATATTAGCTGTATCATCCCCACGTACCTTTTTTCTTCAAGATGGCTATGTTGGAGGACGTCGACAACGCTCGATTTGACGGAAGCCGTATCGGCTCCTGGCGGTAGTGCGCAAACCAAGCAAATGGGAGAACTTGAGGGCACGAGTGAATACGATGCGGAAATCTGGTCCCGAAAGTCGAACGATGAGCGCCAACGGACTAGAAATCGGCCTGATGTACTTACACCTGACGTGCGAAGTGATTGGAGAAGTGCGTGGATAAACATGAGAAGTCGCGAACGGAGTTCGTGCAAGTCGTGGAGATCAATACCTATGACAGGGTGGGTCGTCCGCATGAGCACGAGCAACTTAAGTAGTCAGTAGCACACACCAATATCAGAGGTTGGGCACCATGTAGGGACTGTGCAGGTTAACCGTATGGCAGACATTCCTGAGCGGAGAATGGCACTGTGACGGAAGGCTCAACTCGTGTATGTTAACATTCTGATGAAATAGCAATACTGACTGTGTGAATGGTTCGACAGCTTCCCCCAAGCTTCCCAACTGTTAGGCCTCGTTAGATGCAATCCAATACCTGGCAACCGAGAGAAAACACACCTCATTCAAGTGGACGGGTGGTTTACTCTCGTCTGACAGTGCTGCCAGTGAGGACTGGGTGAGGACAGAGACCATGGTTGATGAGGGATGAAAATATGAGAAACAGGGAACACCGACAAAAACTGCACACGACCTTTGGAATGCGAGGCTTAAGTACCTGAGGTTCACGTTGTAGTGTCACATCACGCGGATGAGCTCGGGAGCAACGGGAGTGATCGGGACGGACCTCCATCTCAGGGAGTAAGATGCTCATCATTCATCTCCTGCACCAAGTCGGCAATTGCGCTCATAAATCGCAACGCAGAAACGGTATCTCGGGCCACGGAAAAACCTCCCATCGAATCAAGGCGTCCGGTGACCTTAACTAATGACACATGGCAGTCCGCATGTCGAAGTAGAAACGTTCCTGGTCGTTGGAAAAAGATCTAGAGCTCGAGAATACGTTCGCGTGTTGCAGAAACGAATCAGCCAACGAAAATGGCACGCTTGTACCGATGTGAAAATAGCCCAGATGCCTTGCTGCAAGTGTGGTGGAAGACAAGTGTTCGTGGTCTTCCCGAGGATTCCAACCCCGCCACCCTGTCCATTACGTAACATGACGTTAGAGCCTACGTAGTGTGCGCAACGCCTATCTTCGCGTCTTAACCTGAGCACCTCGAATGTTGTGAGGTCAAGATGTGGTGGCTTGATCCTGGAAAAGAAGTTTTGAACATTGTAAGTGATATGTTGTTGTCTCCTGACCCTCTTCTGACATGCCTCCTCGCCGTTAGATCTTCAATCGTATACTTGCACCATACATCGAGAACTTGGACCTTAATCAAGTGAACTATGGCATCGGTCAAGGTACGTCCCGCTATTTTTTCGATCTTTGATTTTCTCTGAGTTTCGAAAGGTCGAATTACCTTGCGGAATCTTCGGCTCAAGAAAGGCGCTCTGGATAAATTTCAACTGCCCATAGATGTTCGAGAGGGTTCGTGTTAACATTCGTGCTGCCATATCTGCGTTTATACCCTATCAGGCTTCCTTGGGACGTTTACATTATCACTCCACTGGATGAATTTGGGGAATCAGCCTGTCGAGGTCATAATTGAGGATGTTTATATTCTCGCAGTTCCTTCGGCACGATCCAATGTAGACCCGGAAGAGGAAGCGTCGCGAATGCACGCAGCTAAGATGGAGGGGCTTGAGAATGCTGAACTATTGCATGTTCGCGACCAAATGCCAGTTGAAGGTATCTCCTCGATCACCCACACCCCGCCAATTAACCTCGCTCACTCCTCGTAGACAACTCTCCCAAAGCGCAGGGACTTTGGGAATCTTTAATTGCCAAGATAGTGAACAACGTTCAGATTACGGTAAAGAACATTCATATTCGGTATGAAGACTCTATCAGCGTTCCAGGAGTACGTGTTCGCCTTCCCAGTTTGTACGAGGAGTTTACACTTTCTAGCATCCATTTGCTGCAGGAATCACCTTGTTGAGCTTTTCTGCCGTCTCTGTGAATGAACAATGGCAACCTGCCTTTATCGAGAGTACTTCCGGAGCGGTGCATAAGGTAGAGAGGGCACTCTCAACCAATTGGCGGAATCTGACACCAATAAGCTTGCTCGCCTTCAATCTCTCGCAATATACTTTGATACGGACTCCACCAGCATGACCGGGTTACCTCGGGAAGCCGTGTATAAGAATTTCGTGTCAATGGTACGTCCAGACGATCCTGCAAGTGCAGACGGCATTGATATCGCCCTTAGATATCACGCGAGGACAGTCCAACGACTCATCAGTTTATACTCAAACCCGTCTCAGGTGATGGCCGTGTAAGTCTTTGTCTTTGTATTTAGAAAGAAGATACTTACAGTATTCAGGTTACAATTAACCACAAAATGGACAGTCAGACACCACGATTTGACGCTCAGTTACTTTTCAATGAGATCTCCGTGGCCTTGGATGATCATCAATATCGAGATGTCATCTCATTCGTGGATATGTATCATGTATATCTTCGACAACGCCAGGTGAGTTTTGCTTGCCTGTAGTCGCCTACGTTATAACAAGTTTGATAGTATCGGCAATTCCGCCCCCTGCTTGAAGATCACTCCATACCGCCTGCGAAGTCTCGATTGATGTTCGCTGGTCAGGCAATACTTGAGGGAGTTCGACAAAGAAGAAGACAATGGTCCTGGCCTTATTTTGCAGAGAGAAGGGACGACAGAAACGCCTATGTCTCCCTTTTTCAAAAGCGGCTCAAAAACCAGCTTGATCCAGCCGTAAGTTATTCAGGATTTATCCCAAGTGCCAATTACCAGCGCCTCCATTTCTTTAGGATAATAGCAAGATAGAGGCACTGGAGCGCAAGCTATCTTACGACGACCTCCGCTTCTATCGGTCTATTGCTCGTTCTCGTCTAAAGAAGGATCTAGCTGCACAGAAGGCATCTACAGCTGCCATAGCTCAACGTCCGAAGGCGCAAGGATGGGTTTCATGGGCCTGGGGTAGCACTGAAGAGAAAACGTCATTGGATTCGACTCTTCAAGGCGAGATGACCGAAGAGCAACGCAAGGAACTCTATGATGTGCTTGACTACGACGAAAAGGCAGCCTTAATCGAGTCTCTTTCAACAGCACCAGACTTCTTAAAAGCTCGCCTCTCCGCGAAGCTAAACAAGGGAACTTTCGCCATCCGAAACAGACACACCGACACCATATCTGACATCTTGTCCGTTGTGTTTGACGCGCTTCAAGCTGACGTTATTCAACGGCCGGATAACTTCGAAGCCTCGATATCTCTCGTCGATCTTGGTGTTTTCGATGGGACAACGACGGGTACCCTTCATCCCAAGATCGTTCATGTCAAGGATTACCTCCCTGCCGTGATTGGGAGCACCGTAGAACCCTTCTTCTTTGCGAAGTTTGAAAACAACCCACTGGATAAGCGAGCCGACACGGCTCTGACTGTGCGCATGCGTCATATGGAGATAATCTATCATCGCGGTTACGTCGAGGCTATTTACCACTTTTTCCAACCTCCGGAGAGCCAGCTTGAATCTGTTGAAGCTCTCTTAGTAAATTTGATTCCCCCTTTCCTTTTGCGTGTATCTGACCTATTCCACAGAACGTAGCTAGCCAGACCATTGAGGGTTTCCGCAAGGAAACAAGGGCTGGTTTAGAGTATGCCTTGCAAACCCATAAAACAGTGGACATTCAGCTCGACATGAATGCACCCGTCATCATTATTCCTGAAGAGTGAGTAATGTCACCGATTGTCCTGGCGCTACTGACCTAACATCTTAGCGTACGGACTTACAATTGCAAGCACCTCGTAGTCGACGCCGGCCATATTTCCATCGAAAGTAATCTGGTAGATAAAGAAGCTGTTCGCACAATTCATGCCAAGCGCAACAAGAAATATACCGAGGAAGACTACAAGCAATTAGAATCCTTGATGTATGATCGGTTCTCTTTGAAATTGAATGCGGCACAGGTACTCCTTTTTTGTCAACTCCATTTTTTGACTGAATTTAACCCTCCTTAAAAGTTCATCTTGGGTGATAATTATGAAGCGTGCATAGAAGCATTATCGTCCACAGAGAAAACAGGACTTCATCTATTGGAACGTACAAGCCTTGATTTCGAGCTCCAAAACTCCATTGTTCCAACAGCATACAACCTTGCCCGCTTCAAAGTCTCTGGGAATCTACCAACTTTACAGGTGAACTTCTCGGATAGCAAGTACAAAGCTATTATGCGGTTACTTGATATCGCGCTTCCTAAGTTGGGTGACGATAAACCACCGAAACCATTACCACAGTCAGCAAAAAACCCACAAGGGTTCATTCTACCGGCCCCGTTCTTTGGGCCATCGAATTCTGAATATACCGTCCATAACGAGAATGGCAGCAATGACAGCGAAGGGGACGATGACGGTGCTGGGGACGAATTCTTCGAGGCAGAAGATGGCTCTAACGACCAGGTAATACTTCACCACCAACTGCTAAGCTTTCCTAACAAAAATCAGCATCCTGCCATACATCAGCACATAATCGAATTCAATTTCAAGGTCAACACGTTGACCGCAAATTTGTTCAGATCAGATGGTGTCGGAGAGAAACTTCTTGGAGCATTGTCTCTCGACGGTTTTGGCCTCCTCTACATCACCACAAAGTTCACGATGCAGGCCGACGTTGCCCTTCGGTACGTGATCCCGCCATCTAGAACCAAATTTGCCTCATCTAGCCTTCAGCTCTTTATCAATGACACTGGAGCAAGCCGGAAAAAAGCCGATCCAATTCCTGTCTTCGATTGACACAGACATCCCCGACAATTCAGCCGATGACCTACTTCGCGTCAAGTATCGTCGAGTGCAGGTAGAATCACCCGATTTCCTCGCTAAATACGAAGGTATAGACCAGGCGGCTGATATTCAACTGTCAACTATAATCCTCCGTGCGGCGCCCGAACCGCTCCTGTTTATCTATGACTTCATCATGGCTACCTTTGCGTCTGAAGCACGCAGTGCACAGCCGCCAAATGGGACTAGCTCGTCTGGAACCGTGAACTCGGCATCCACTGGTCAAACTAACACAGGGGGAAAGATACGGGTGCTCTTAAAACTTGCAGGGGTTCAAGGTGCGCACCAGACGTCATCGTGTATTTATATCATACGTATAGTTGGTTCTAGTGACCTTATTGCGGGACGAGGTAAATTTGGTCACAGTGCTGCTCTCTACCGCCGACTTTGCCCTGCTCTTGCGGCCCAAAACGATGCGAGTGACCGGCAGACTCGGTGGTCTGTCTGTGAGCAACGATGCGTTTCCTACCAAACCGGCCTTCAAAGAGATCCTATCCATTGAGGGTTCCAGTCTGGCAGACTTTACTTACCAGACTTTCGACCCAGATGAAGACTCGTATACGGGCATCCAGAGCGCTGTAACGTTACATGCCGCGTCTGTCAAGCTGAACTTCTTGGAAGAGCCACTTCAGGCTGTCTACCTATTCTTCCTTCAGTTCGCTCGTCTCAAGGGATTGTATGACGCAGCAACGCGCGCAGCTGTGGAAAGCGCACCTGAAATCAGTCGAATGCAATTCACCATTTCTATCAAGTCCCCAATCGTCTGTTTTCCAGTTGATCCCCTCAACTCCGACGATACGTTTATCCTACGGCTAGGAGAAATGACCGCGCAGAATGAGCCACAAGCCCTGGTCAACAAAACCCAGGCGAGTCTTCACGGGATTCAACTAGTCTCCAATATCATTCAAAACGGTGCTTCGTCGACTCTGAGAATTATTGAGGACATCGACGTTGAGACCGAGGTTAATCAGCGTATGACTTCGGTAAACGCGAAACCCACAGAGCCAGCAATTCAGGTATGTAATATCAGACAAATGGTGAATGATGCCTGACATTACCCAGGTGGCTGTAAACGTGACAGATGTTCGTTTGTCGTTAACACAACTACAATACCAACTTCTACTCGTTCTCGCCCAAACTATCCCCAGAGTTTTCTCGGTCTCTTCCCCAGAGGTGCCTGGAGAGGCTGCCATCATCCGACGCGCAACCATGCAAGAGCCAAGCATGTCCGGGCCATCAAGTTCACCGCTGTCCTCTCCGTTGGCTACGGTGAACCTAGAACCTGAGCTCATTGTCGACTCAGCCATGTTACCCAATGGAACAAACATAGACCTCTTAGTCAAAATCCCCGCGATTAACCTTCAATTATATGACGGTGCTGCAACCGAAGAGACCCTGAAAGAGCATGGCATCGTACGCTTTGGACTGACTGACAATATCCTTCGGTTGAAGATGTTGTTCGACGGGTCGATGGAAGCACAGGTCGTTTTACGCTCTTTTACGATCAATAATCTTCGCCCAAAGCCCAGTCGATTCAAGGAACTTATCCCGGCCGCAACTCATGAAAGGAATCAATTCATGCTCCTCTATACTGCTACAGGAGGGCCTTCGTCGACTTCTCTGGCAATTCTTACAGTTGACTCTCCTCAAGTTTTACTTACCCTAGACCCATTCGTGGCCCTCGTAAATTTTGTCATGAACACTGGCTTTGAGACTCAAGATCAGACATCCCCGTCCGCCCAATCAACAAATGGAAATGACCAGAGTTCTCAACGGCGGCTCGATTTCCGCATTGACCTGCACGACGTTTCAGTCACGATTCTACAAGACGACAACAACCCAGATTCACAGGCCATAAGGCTATCTATCGACAAATTGTTGCTTTCTCAACAAGTACGTTTTCTCTGTGTCAACGCTGAAGTAGCTCACGAGTAATCAGGGGATTACCGCACTCACTATTAGCCGACTGGGAATGTCCCTTCTACGCATGGGTGCGGCTGCCGAGAGTCTACGGTTCCTGGACGAAGTTGACCTTACATTCTCGTTGGATCAACGGTCCACATCGGCACAACAATTGATGAATGTTGAAGTCACTGCCAAACCTATCATCTTCCGTGCATCGTATCGAGACGTAAACCTCATCACCTCGATTGTGAACAAAGCCATGGAACTGTACACAGATGCTCAGCGGGAAAGTTTAGCTACCCAAAGGCAGGTCAGAGCATTACCCCTGACTTCAGGACATGTCCCGCCGCAGGTAGCCTTCATCGACCAGCCACAGCCCACGGGGACAGCACGCGTCCTTTTATCTAAGGAGCAGGTGAAAAAAGCTATTTTGAATTCTTTCGTCACACTACTCATGCAAGCCTCAGTTAAAGGGGACATTCGAGGGCTTCCGTCTTGTGCTAATCGGGGATCTTCACGAGCAGCCGCTATTCCACTTGAAGGTCATGCCATTCATAATATCTGCAAAGGATTGGAGCGGAGAGGTAGATTTCTGCTACTGTACCCTTCTAAAATGCTGACTTCGTGTAGTTATCTGCGAAAACGACATTTGCAATACAGACTAGCTACTGGAATATGACCAATTCGCACTGGGAGCCACGTCTGTGTTCCCATAGTGTTGCCGGTCTGATTACTTACCAATTTCACAGTCATCGATCCTTGGACATTTACCGCCTCGGTATTCGATCCCTCCTTGCAGCGAGCTTGAGCTAATCAGTGTATAGGTGTCAAGGGAAAATCCTACAGAAGGTACAAAGATCGTGCTTGACGCACGGGAACGACTCGATATGAATATAAGTACAACATTCATCGAATTATTCTTGATGAACCTTCGTGTTCTGAGTTCAGAGGGCCAAGTCCTGCAAAAAGCTCGTGGCACATATGCTCCCTATCGCATCCGCAACCTCACAGGACTTCCCGTCATGCTGTGGAACGATTCGAGTGACACTAGGGATCAAGAATCGACTATATCTCCCGGACAGAGTCTCGACTGGAGATTCGACGACTGGAAAACCCTCCGAGAAGTAATTGTATACTCTCTGCAACATCCGTACTCTAACCCTCCAACCAGCACCTCGCAAGTTCCGTGCAGCATAGCATTGGTGTCCAGTTTGTTGGAAAGGGCTGGGAGCCCTTGCGGGGAGTGACCGTCGATCGAGAGGGCGAATTCGTTTTTGCCTTACGGCCTAGGAACGAAAAATACCCAGACAAATTGCTCTGCGAAATTAAGGTCGTGGATAGCGTCAAAGTGGTGACGCTTCGCTCGACTTACAAGATCCAAAACGAAACCTTATACACTTTGGAGGTCATGTTGATTGACAACCTTGGCAGACCTACCGATTCTATTCAGAAAGTGCTTCCTGGCCAGGACTTTTCGCTTCCGATTGAAGCCGTTTCACAGGGCAGAATACGTTTGCAACCTGACCGTAGGTGGTACATGTCATGGGCGATATCTATCTGACAAGAAAATAGAGGGCTTCGGTTACAGATGGTGTTCGCCCATCCGCCGAGAAGATCTCATTGCCAAACAAAGCTTCACTATCAAGTGTCTCCATTCAGACCCCAAAGAGGCGGCGTTCCGATTCCGTGTATCGGTACATACGAATAATGCCACTCGGTCTGCAGTCGCTCTCACATAACGGACATCTCGCTCATGCTTGTTCACAGAGCATACTCCAAGCTTTGCCTCAAGCTGAGAGCACCGCTAGAACTGGAAAATCTTTTGCCGTATAACATTGAATATCGTATATACGACAAGGATACGGACCAAAACTGGAGAAGCTTCCTCCGAAAGGGTGGCATAATGCCTGTACATTCCATAGAGCTGGATCATTTTGTCCTCCTTAATGTCGCTGTTCAAGATACTGGTAAGTTGGCAGGCTATCTAGAACTACCTTCCTAATAGTCCTCTTCAGTGTTCAGGCCCAGCGATTTTGCCATTATCAATAATGATGGACAAGGGGAATTCGACATTGAAAATCGCCTTGTTTTGCAGGATGAATCAAATCGCAAACTCAACATCAATTTGAATTATGTGTACGACACCAAACTATTCGACGTTTATCCTGTTAACTTGAAACTAGACGCTATACCGACGCAGGAGGTGCCTTCAAAGTGCAAATATATAGCCCTTTCGTCGTAATAAACAAGACTGGACTACCATTCTCGGTGAAAACGACAAGGTCTACGCGCCCCGGCTCTCAAGACGTTGCGGGGGATACCCGACTATGTTTGTACACGCCTGTCCCATTGTACCTTTGCTGACAGTAGTATCTATGTAGCTGCGTTGACTGCGCCAACCCCTTTCCGTGAGTTTTTCTTTGGTATTTACTTGGCGTAACTCATGGTAGCAGTCCTTTCCCATCCTCATCCGAAGGGACACGAGTTTTTATTCAAGCTCGGTGACTCCTTGTGGTCGAAGCCTTGTAGCGTGGAAGCAATCTCTGCGGAGAGCACTCTCACGATGGCATCAGCAAAAAACCGAGGCGAAGAAATTCAGGCTGGTCTATCATGGAGTGAGGGGTCCGGTAAATATAAGTTGACCAAGGTCATTACCTTGACCCCCCGCTTTATCCTGGTCAATAAGCTCGCGGAGGCTATCTCGTTCCGAGAGCACGGTGTTGCTCCGAGGGACAACTCTACAGTAGGGCCTGGTCAGCGTTGTCCGCTACACCTCTTCAAATCTGGCCAAGAGAGACTCTTGACCATCGCATTTCCGGGACTGAATGCCCAATGGTATGTGGAACTCTAATTTCCAAACAAGCATACCTGACTCTGAAAGGTCTGCGCCGGTAAACATTGAGAACATTGGCTTGGTACACCTGCGCCTTCGCTTTGTTGGGCCTGGACCCGAAATCCGTCTGATTCGAATCAATATCAAAGTCGATGCCTCCACGATGTTCATCTACCTTGAAGACGCGATAGAAGGGTGGCCTTTCCTGATTGAAAACGACAGTGACGCCCATGTAGAATTTGGGCAAACAGTGAGCTTGCCATAGATTCTAGCTGGAAGAAGCTTACATTTCTTAGGACGCGAGTGACGACAAACAATCAACCAAGGGCAATCCATTATATGCTCTACGCCCCCAAACTGCGGAACCCTATGCTTGGGATTTCCCTGCAGCCCGCGAAAAGAAGTTACTTCTGATTGTGAAGGGATCAAGGCGGGTCATGGACGTCATGGAAATTGGGAGTCTTCCTCCATTCAGATTCCAGGTCAGTCGTGGTTCCTTCAACCTTCGGAGTTGCTCAGGTGCTGTTTTAGGACGGGCAACGCATAAAAACCCTTTCTCTAGATGTTCGTGCGGACGGCCATAGGCAGACCCTCCGCATCTCCAACTATAATTCCGAGCGAAGTGTTTATCGTCCAAGAGAGCGCAGTTATTCTGGAACGCTGACGCGTCAGGATACCGTCAACACATTGAACTCTGGCGAAGTGTTCGAGGCCGTCAGCGTGGACTACCCGATGATCTTTACCTTCAACCTGAAACTTGCGGGCATTGGACTGTCTCTGATCAACCGCAAGATGGTGGAAGTAGTCTATGTATCAGTAACCGACCTGAAGCTCGATTATTTCGATAACCCCCTTTCCCAAGCCATCAATATCTCGTTCGGCACATTGCAAGTTGACAACCAGCTCCACGAAGCCATCTACCCCGTCATAGTACAGCCAACACCAATACCCAAAGACCGCAGCGACGTCGCTGCACTCCCAACTATTCAAGCGTCTGTCACCTGGCTCAAAGATCAAGGTCTGCCTCCTAGTGAAATTGAGCCCATCTCTCCCTAAACACTATCTCCGTTACAGCTCATGGAGTCTTCTTCGTCAAATACTGCTCCCTTTTGTTGCAAGCACTTACCATTGAAGCCGACGAAGATCTTCTATATTCGCTCTACGATTTGACCCAGATCAAGGGTGCATTCTGGGAAGCCGACGCTACAGAGTACGTCACCTAGACACAATCCTTGTCTTACGATTCTGACCGAGGTTCGGATAGCTACCTCACACAACACCCTACAGATGTGGCGGAACCTAAAGACACAACAACAGGAAGTACTCTCTACTTCGAGGTGTTCGAACTACAGCCTATCATGCTGTCGTTGTCGTTCATGACCACGGAGAGAGTTAGCAGTGGCGAACCGTCAGTCTCCTCAATGGATGTTTGCTTCATGCTGATTACCTTCTAGATTGAGTTTACACAATCCTCTCGCTGTCGTTGTAAATGCGCTTACGATGACACTTGGGAATGTCAATGACGCACCCCTCGAGCTAAACGCACTTGCTATTAAAGACATGCGCTTGACCATGCCCGATTTACAGAGCCGTATCATCTACCATTATCGACAGGATGTCATCCGACAATTATATCGAATTCTGGGATCGGCAGACTTCATCGGAAACCCAGTTGGCCTGTTCACTAATGTCAGTTCCGGGGTAGCCGATATCTTCTATGAGCCATACAATGGTGTGGTCATGCACGGCAATCGGGAGTTGGGCATTGGGTTTGCCAAGGTATGTAAATGAAATTATGATCGGATTCCAATTAACAATTTGAACAGGGGGCGGCGAGTTTCTTGAAGAAAACTGTCTTCGGTCTGAGTGACAGTGTCACCAAATTCACAAGTAGCGTTGGGAAGGGTAAGACATATTCACATGGTGAATCCGGTGGCATCTCATCCCGTCCCAGGTTTATCAGCAGCTACGTTTGATTCCGAGTACCAGGCTCGCCGACGGCTCAACCAACGGCGAAATCGCCCTCGCCACGCAATGTGTGTATGCTCACCAGAAAGTGACTCTATTTCCAACTTTCTTTCTTCAGCTATGGCGTGACTGCAGGGGGCGAGGCTCTGGCAAGTAGTGTTACAAGTGCAGTCGAGGGTGTTCTTGTAAGTGGCATCATCGACGAGCCTGTTTTTCTACTGAGGGATCGCTAGATGAAACCCATTGAGGGTGCTGAGGCAGAAGGAGCCTTTGGATTCTTCAAGGGCGTTGGTAAAGGCTTGGTCGGGTGGGTATTCTGGTCAGCACTTATAACTCACTTGACCCATGATTTACTAGCGCCGTTACAAAACCAGTCGTTGGTGTTTTCGACCTGGCCTCCAACGTATCAGAAGGTACGATCTAGCGTCTCGTGTTGATACCCCTCTTACCCACACTTATCAGGTATAAGAAACACGACCACTGTGTTCGACAGCCCCGAACGGGAGCGCGTTCGCCTGGTAAGAATCTTATCCTGTTTCGACTTGTTTCTACATTTCTCACAACGCATAGCCGAGACTGATACCTTCAGATGGCGTGCTGAAGGTGAATTCCTATGTTCATCGCGTGTCTCCCGTTGCTGAATATATGCATAGTCATATTCTGGCCGTGAAAGCATGGGTCAATATTGGATGAAAGACCTAGATAACGGGACTTACCGTTCTGAATTTTATATTGCTCATATCAGTCCGTGGTTTCTGCATCGACCCCCCAAGTCGCTGACAATAGATGTATTAGATTCCCCTGGAAGTGACAACGTCATCCTCCTCACCACCTCACGCGTTTTATCTTTCTGGTCCAAGAAACTTCGCATAGAATGGGATCTACCGTTCACCCACGTACAAGGTGTTTCCGTGGAAGATACTGGCATAAGATTTGCGCATAAAAATGGGAGCGACCAGGATAAATTCGCTCTGATTCCTGACAAGGAGGCTCAAACGTGGTTCTTTTCACAAGTTGCTGCTGTTGTAAAGGCATTTAATGCACGACGAAGGATGGATAGCTGAATGCCTGAGTTGATCATGTAGTCATAGTGTACAGGCCGTGTAAAATAGAATAATGTAATGGTAGAACTAGCTACGAACGAACATGGGACGTCGGAGAACTCGCTTCAACTCAGATATTAAAGTAATGTGGTGGCGGGTATATCCTATTGAGAAGAAGAAACATATCATACTCTCTTGACAACACGATTCCGAGGGCCAACGGTATCTTCGCTGTAGGTAGGACTTGGTTCTGCACGGGTGGCAACAGCTGTGGCAGTACTCGAGGCACGTTCTCGTTGCGAACCGACGGTGAGCCCCGATTGTACTTTTCCACCAAACTCCTCTTCCAACTCATGACGAACGTTGAGTGCATCATCGACGTCATCACTCAACTCGGCTTTTCCTCGATGGCTGTCAAAACTGCTATAACTTCGACGACGGGGACTTGCAGAATAGGCACTCTGGAAATCGGTATCCGAATCATCCGTGGTTCCATTAATAGTACCACCGGATGTCAATGCAGGTGTGGTAGGCGTTAACTCGGCGGGTGAGATAGGTCGTGTTGCACTAAGCGAGGCACCTGAAGAGATCTTGCGAAGTGTAGGCTGTGAAGCAACCTCGTCCCGACTTCCGTCAGAGAAGGAACCACGGGTAGGTGTCTTACTGCCTGGTTCCGGAGGAGGGCTCATCTGAGGGGTTGACTTCGTGGAAACAGCGGGTGAAGGAAGGGGTTGAGAACCTTCATCAAGACTTCTGGTTGGGGTACGACCAGTCTGTGTGTGACTGGAAGAAGCCGTACCGCTCCTCGTCCTGGATTTCTTTGGAGGTGGTTTGATCACGAATCGATTACCGCTTTTCGTAGAACGAGGACGAGATACTTCCGAGAGTTCTTCCTCACTCTCAATGGGAGCCTTCCCTTTGGTTTTACGTTCGGTTAATAAGGCGGTTTCGAGCTACAGCCATACGAAAGGTAAGTTCAAGCGATGTCAAGTCAGTGGGGCTATGCATACCTTCTGCTGGATTTCAAGGACCTTCTGAGCAATCTTGTCACTCTTCTGGCTGATACCCTCATCAACAGCATTCATCCCGTCTTGGGGGAGGTCAGCCTCGGTGGCCGAAAACCTCTTCCTGCGATTAGGCGAAACCGGCGCGGCCTCCTCTTCACTTTCCTCGATGGTCTCAGTCTGACGTTCGATCTTATTGGTGAGGGTATGATCTTGATCATTATACGTCTCCGCAAGAGTGGACTCCGTTCCGAACGAACGCAGGTGTCTGCTCTTCGCAGCATCTGAAGGTCTTCTGGAACGTGGGTGATGACCAGAAACAGACCCGGAAACAGAGGAAAGACGGCTTGCGGGCCGCGAGCTACCATAATCCGAATCGTCAATGTCGACGGCCATAGATGCCAAAGCACGCTCGATTTGAGCCTCTACTTCGGCTACCATCTCAGCTCGTTCTTGTTCCATTCGGTCCATAGTATCTTTCATACGTTCAAGCTCAAGTACAGCGTCCTGATGAGCATTCTCAGTATCGCGCAATTCTGTACCAGAGAGGCATTAGTCCGCTTAGTCTCCAAAGGATCACAAAAGGACAACTTACGGTTCTGAAGCTTGGATTTTTCCGCGGCTGTCAATGTAACGAGGCCTGATAACCGCTTTGTTTCCCTCTGCTCCTTGTTGATCTTCGTTCTGAGTTGATTAGCCTCCGCGCTGAGTTTCTCCGCATATTGTTCGAATGTGACAAATTTATCTCGCCAGAGATCTGACTCCGTCATCAAGAAGTTGAGCCGACGGGACAGGCGACCAATCTTAGTCTCCAGATCATCGCGTGCGTCGACGAAAGCTGTAGCACGTTTGCGAATCGAGTGTTGAATGAGTTGCTCGGCGACCGTGAGCTGCGGTGCACGCTTGGTAGGGGTAAATGGGCTGATACGTTTCAAGAACGAGGGCTTCTTGAACTGTCCAAGTGTCAGCAAAGGATGCAAAGTGTCAACATCTACCATACTGACCTTATCTTGTAGCACCGAATCAAACGCTTGAATAATCCGAGTGGAGTTCCACCACTCAGGAGGCTTAATTTGCTCTGCGACGGCCGCCGAGGATGCACCACGTTTAGCTTGAATCTTGCAAACTGGGCGGAAGCGACCGGCGGGAAAAGCCTCTTTGAACTCGCTATGGGTGGAGGTTGAGGGGGGATTTGGGATAGATACTATAAATAGACGCACCTTGGAACAGAATTGTCAGGGTGGTAGTGCGAGTTGAATGCGGCGAGCAGTCTTTGCCTATACTTCTCGCGTTGCTGTTTATTTGATACGGAACCGACGGGGGGAGATGGGCAGCTCCTAAAATAAAAATGAGCGCATGGCCAAGAAGTCCAAAGAAAGCATGGCCTACAGGTAATTTATATCGCTGTGTCACAATGTTAGAACGAGAATTGAATCCATAATTAGATTAAACTTACAGGTCGCATACACACACTTCGGGTGCGGGCCTGATACTATAACGAGCCTCTGTTGCAAGCCCCATGATCCATGGTCCTGGATCATCGATATAAATTTTAGCATCGCGAGAATGAACCGCAGGAAGAGCGATGCCGTTCCATCCTCGAAGTTCGACGAGATATTTGACGGTCGAAACAGCAATCTAGTATCAAAGTAAGTCAGACGCTTATTGCTCAGGACAACAACCTACCCCCAACATTGCCGGGTACCTCGAGAAGAACAAGATGCGTCCCGTGGGGGCCAACGCAATCTAACAACCAGTCAGTGAAACATACAGCGAGCATATTTCGAACTAAATACCTCGCATATAGTCATGATGTTGTCGATGTTGAGGCACTTGAACAAAGGCCACATGGTGAAATTGATATCGACGAGTCCACGACCAAAGTCAAGACCACCTGGGAAGCGAGCAACCACCTCCAAGCTTGCATCACCCCCATCCTTTGGACTTGCATCCAACTTGATGAGGTCTCCGGCACGAGGTGCAGGGTGAGCAAGAATCTTGGAAATTTGCAGAGTATGTGACTGAACATCTTTAGAAAACCGCGCCCATGAAAGGGTAAGGTAATCCCTCATGAGGTCATAGACAGGGTGACGAGATACGAGAGCTGCACGTCAAAGAAAAAACATACGAGAAGTGGAGCGAGTTAGATGAAGTCACTGCCACAGGGATTCCTCGATCGAGGATTGGACTTACTCAAGGCATACGGCAACCAAAAGACGGTGTCCCCAGGTAAGAAAAGGGTGCTTTCACCAGGGCCATGTCCAATGGTACTGGCAATTTCGAAATCGCTTTCGCTCATGGCACCATCTGCTTCGGTTTCGCCATCGGTTTCGGCGTCACCCCATGGCCCGCGAGCACTCTTCTTGGCGCTCCTACGAGCTTGAATACTCGGGTCTCCGCCGCCATCACTGGTGGCACCAGAGACGTCCGCTCGCAAGTTTTTGATTCGGGAGGCAACCAAAGACTGAGCAGATTCCTTTCGAGAACGACCGGCCTCTAAAGTGCGACGAATGGCACTGCTACGTTCTGCGTCCGCGTGGGACCAAACGGTAAGGCAAACACCGTGGTAAGTGACGGTGTTGCTATGTTGACCCATGTCATTGGGATTGGAGGCCGCAACAGCGGAAGCAGCGTTATGGGCACTATGATGACCTAGGATGCTGTGAGGACCGAGATAAGCGGAGGAGGGTCTCGCAAAGGGATCATCAGAGTAGGGATAAGCAAAAGTGGCAGCCGAGGAGCGGTTGTCAGAAGTTGAGAGGACCGAAGCGCGTAAAAGGTCGCCAGAAGGAGTAGGAGCCAATGGAGTGTTGGGTGCTGGCAGGGTAAAAGTGAAGGTGTGAATTGTTGATGCAGGTTGCAAAGTCGAAGCGATAATTTCGACTTCGCGTGTAAAAGAAAGCTATGGAGATAAAATTGGAATAAGCAAGCCAGCAAACAATTAAAACATCTTGACAATGTAACAACTGACCTTGAGTGCCTTTGAGAGCATCTTGCCGACCTCTTGCTTGGTGAGGGCACCAGCCCCTTTGAGGATTTCTTCATTCTTGCCGCGTTTTTTCTTTTTTCCGCCACCAGCACCCGGACTGACGGTGCTGCCTAAAACTTCAGGGCGCCACCAACGGTTGACTGCACCCTCGCTATGGTGCAAGCCCATAACGGAATCAGGGTCCGCCAAGGTCCACGTATGGGGGGACTTGGGAAGACCAGAAACGACATAAAGGGAAGTGAGGGGCAGCGTTGGGACGAAGGAGGCGCTGGGGGGAGGATCCCTCGCTGAACGGGTAGAGACGATGGAATTACGAGCAGAAGCAGGAATGGGTTCCATACTCCTACGATGTTTAATGCCGAGTATGCGTGAAGCCTTGTCTGTGCGCAGAGAGTTGGAAGTTAAAGGGGAAGTACTGGCCGCAGGTGGAGCAGATATGGTAATGTAGTCTAGTTCATCAGCTAGAGTGCCATCCTGGTGGAGTTGGGCAGTGGTGATGGTAGTAGTGGAAGAAGAAGGATTATGGGCAGCAGAAGTATTAGAAGCATGGTTCTTATTATTCTCGCCGGAGATGTTGATGACAGGACTTGTGCCTGGGTTAGAGGGGCTAGTTGTATCCCGTTTAAAGTCGAACCGCTGAGGATGGCTGGAGGACTTGTGGAGATGCGAACGCGACTTTTTGGAGTCCTCGAGCGACTGGTCCGAAAAACGGGACTTGAGGGCTCTGTCGGCAGCGAGGGAAAGCGGGCTAGCGGAAACGGCGGCGGGGGGCATCGCAGGACGGCGAGCCATGGAAGACATGGCGAGGGCGTCAAACGGGATAGGCCAAGATATGGTGAAGGAAACGAAAAGAGCGGGGGGTTTTACAACAAAAACGAATGACTGAACAGAGAAAAGGAGACCAATGAACGCTGCCGTGGTTGGTTAAAAATTCGCAAAGGGACTAATCTCAGGGCTTCCCCGGCTTTCGCAAACGCTGTCGCTTGGCTGCCCTCGCTCGCCCCGCCCGTCCGCAACATGAGCCTAGGCATCAACGCGGTCGATGCGAGCTCCCATGAAGAGAGAAAGCAGCAAGACGCGTCATTTGCAAGTGGACTCTGCACAAAGTCCTCGTCCTGCCCGTCGTTCCATCTTGGTTAACTGCATTTCATTCCCTTTTCGGGCACTCGCTTACGCACAAGATGGATCGGGGGCGATCTGGACTGCTTCTTTTCTCCCGCGACCTGCCATCCCCTGATGGACAACGGCCAACTCTGAAAGCAAATGTCACAATCATCAAACACTCCTTGATTGGCAAGGATCTCCCACCAACCGCCTTGCATGCTGAGGATCTGGCGGTATATCCACAAGGTACTAGTCAGATTCACTTGGTACCATTGCGACCAGTAATTCAGTCCGCCCTGAGCCATATCAAACTTCAGATGGAAAAAAAAACGTAACTTGGACCTAACATGAAGATAGATAGATCACCCTCGCTCAACGGAAGATCCTCCGAAGCCACTTCCATCGACTACCAGATTGACTGTCTTCGTCTGCTTGAGATCCCCCCTCCTGCCTTTCGTCCACAACTCTCATCGTATCTACCTCGCTGTGCCTGATAAGCGACGAACGATGTCCCACATCTCCTTCACTCATTGTTCTTCTCCGACCACCACCACCACTAAACAGGAGACCTATCGATGTATCACCTGAGCTTTCCTCGCCCAATAGTGTGCTGAGCCCTGCAGCTGTCCGTCTCTTCCGCTCTCTAGGCAGAAGAGAGAACCCGGGGCTCATGGGTGATAATCCGATCTGAAATCCAGTCGATAGTAGCTGTGGTGGTGACGTAGGTGGAAGTGTAGATCCATGAGAGCTGTATGTGTTGGTATGCGATGCTGCGCGAAGTTGCGGTGATCGCATGTCGATAGTGGGGCGTCGTTGCTGATAAGGTAGTCTTGGTCGTGATGGTGAAGGTGAAAGGGATTCATTTGTGAGTGACTCGGGTGACGTATAGATTCGTGAATTGCCTTCATTTCCGAGCAAAATCGCTTCCGGAGATGACGACAGAGTCCCGACACAACCTTCTGACCTTGTTTCCCGTTCCATAGGGACGGGACCAACCCTTTGGCCACTGGTGAGAACCACTGATGCGGGTGGAGCGTTACCAGCAAGAGGCGCCGTTGCTGGTTCGTCGACCGATTCTGCATCAGACTCTGCACTCCAAGTCCCCACATCAACACCACCGCCTCCGGAATGGATGCTCACAACCCACACTCCGCCGAGAAGGATGACGATCCCAAGAGAAACAAGTAACAGATAGGGTAGGGGTATAAGGCTGAACTGGTCAAAGTATACAAGTCCATTGACGATGGACGAAAGATTATAGAAGCAAAATGCGGCTATTTGGACTGTTAGCTTTATTCAACCACCGAGAGATCACTTACATGGGCATACGAGTGTTGGATCAGCCTGAATCAAGGCTTTGTGGAGGTACCATAGTTGCAGCAGGGCGAAAACGACAAGACCGAGAAGAAGTGTCCATGCTTCCCAGCGCCAAAACTGATTCTGGCCTCGAATCGTCAGGAGCAAAAGTTCAACACCACTCTTGGCAAACAGGAGACACATCCCAGATAGAATACCTGAGAATGATGCATAGGACACAGCGATTAGAAGCCGGGTATGCTCAATGGATCGTTGCTTCGGCGGAGTCTTGAGTTGCGATTTCGATTTAGGATCTATGAGTGGCGTACGCTCCGTCGCAGCAATATCAGCGGAATCGTCCGAATACTCTTCGGCCTGACGGCCAGCAAGGGTGTGTAGCGTTACGGATGAAGGTGATGGTGATGGTGATGGACGCGGAGGAGTGGATGTTGCTTTCTCTACCCTTTGGGAGAGAGAATATTCTGCAAAATGCGTCTATCCGAGAGAAGCCGTTCGTTGAGAGAAGAGGTCTCATAGTAAGGGGGACGTACGATTGCCAGGCAGAGAAAGACCAATACCCCCAAAGTAGAGAAATAAGCGACAAAAGCAGGTCGACGGAAGAGCTCGAGAAGGTCCTCGAGGGATCGCGTCGGTTCAGGTACGATTCCGAAGACGGCGATGAGGACGGCACCACCCGCAATGAGCAGCGTCCCAAGAATCATCCAAGGTGAGAAGACGTCTCCCAACAACAACCTTGCAAAGAATGCGTTCCATAGTAATGATACAGCGCCTAATGGGGCGAGAATAACGACTGGGAGAGAGGCGATCTGGACGAATGATCCTAGGATGTTCGAAGAGATGAAGACGCCGAAGCCGAGCAACCATAACCTATCCACACGTTCAGCGTTATGTCGATCGCATTGAGGATGAATGATGACTTACGGCCTGCGGTGCTCAACACGCTGCTTGTGTTCTGGCAAGCGTTGATTGAGAACATGACTCTTTCGTTGGATGGTGAGGCCCAGAGATTGAACGAATGAGGCGAGGAGGCCGATGGTGATGCCCAAGGGAATGGATATATATGCGTTCCCCATCAAGGATGAAGACTCTGCTGGCTTGAGAACCAAATGGCATGCAGAAGAGAGAGTCATTTAGCGTGCATGGGTCCAGCCAGCGAGTTAATCGAAAAGGAGCGGAGAGTGGTGAGTTCTGACGGTCGTAGTTTGATGGGTGGCACTAACACGCGTTCGGCTTAAAATGGTATCCCGAACGTCCTGGTCCGCAACCCGGTCCCGTAATGATCCCAACGACCACCTCTAATCATGCTTCCTGCAACTCGAAAACTTTACCAGAGGGGCTGCGTTGTACCAATATTTCACTGGTAGCGCCAGACATCCGAGTTGGCAAAGTTCAAACATGCCTTCCTAACATGGAAGATGGGCACAATTCCTGCTCTATCTCTCCAAATTTGAGGCCCACGAGGCGTACTTACATGGCAGCCACGTTCGCTTCTGTTGTCTAGACCGTCCATCATATTGACACCAGGAGGATTTCTATTCTTGGTGATGCTCTGGTGACGTCACGAAACCTCCAGAACTTTCGCTCCTAATTCAGCAGCAACGAGACACGTCTAGAAAATAACCCTGGTTTGCTATATAAATCCTTTCACCGTAAGACTCTACGGTCTTTCATACACTTTTCGACTCTCTCCATGGCTAGCAACTTTGACTTTACGGACAAAGCCCAACAATCCATAGGCGAGGCTCTCCAACTTGCAAAGGACCACGCCCACGCACAAGGTTAGTTATTTCATCGTTCCAGTCATTGAACACTGAATTGACCCATATATACAGTGCATCCAGTTCACTTAGCCTTTGTTCTCGCCAATGAAGGTGCTGGTGAATCAGTACCTGGTGGTATCAACGGTTCCTCTCCAGGAGGTGTCCCACTCTTCGTTTCTGTCATTCAACGAGCTGGAGGTGATCCAGTAAGCTCCCCATTTCGAAATCTATACAACTAAACGTACTAACACGGTACTCAGGCTGCCGTCAAACGAACTCTTCACAAGCTACTCGTCCGGCTTCCCACCCAAAGCCCACCTCCAGATGAAACTTCCCTCAGCTCCTCAATGCTCAAAGTCCTCCGAGAGGCACAATCTCTACAGAAGACGATGCACGACTCCTACATTGCTCAGGACCATCTCCTCCTCGCCCTCGTCAAGGACTCAACATTATCATCATCGCTCAAAGAGCTTGGTCTCACCGAGGCCGGCTTGAAGACTGCTATCGAGCAAATTCGAGGCAACCGACGAGTAGAAAGCAAAACTGCTGAACAAGGTTTCGACGCACTACAAAAATATGCAATTGACCTGACCCGACTCGCGGAAGAGGGAAAGATTGACCCGGTCATCGGTCGTGACAACGAAATCCGTCGCGTCATTCGTATTCTTTGTCGGAGGTATGCTTATTTTATCTATAAATACTAACCTTTGGTATTGACTTTTTTGTTAGGACAAAGAACAACCCGGTGCTTATTGGCGAACCGGGTGTGGGTAAGACAGCCATTGCCGAAGGTCTTGCCCAGCGTATCATCAAACGCGATGTTCCCGCTAGTCTCATCGCTCGCCTGTACTCGCTCGACATGGGCGCTTTGATGGCCGGCGCAAAGTACAAGGGTGAATACGAGGAACGTATCAAGTCCGTTTTGAACGAAATCGAGAAAGCTGCCGACGATGATGGTCCGGGAGTCATTCTATTCATCGACGAGCTTCATCTCATCATGGCTGGGAGGGGTGGAGAGGGAGGTGGCATGGATGCTGCCAACCTATTCAAACCCCTTCTTGCCCGCGGAAAGCTTCGATGTATCGGCGCTACGACCCTTGCGGAATACCGAAAGTATATCGAAACAGACGCAGCCTTAGAACGTCGTTTCGCTCAAGTCATCGTCAACGAACCCAGCGTTCCAGAAACCATCAGCATCCTTCGGGGTATCCGCGAGAAATATGAAGTTCATCATGGCGTCCGCATTTTGGATGGATCGCTCATCCAGGCAGCTACTCTTGCCCATCGTTATCTTACCTCGAGACGTCTTCCGGACGCTGCCATAGATCTCATTGACGAGGCATGTGCAAGGTACGCGCCATATCTCATACCTCAATGTACACCAGACTAATTTTTATCTCCAGTGTTCGTGTCACGAGAGAAACGGAACCCGAAGAAATTGACAAGCTCAACCGTCGCAAACTCGAACTCGAAGTAGAGATCCATGCTTTAGAGCGCGAAAAGGATGCTGCTAGCAAAGAACGCTTGCAACTAGCCCGCAAGGCTATTGCCGACGTGGAAGAGCAACTTCAACCTCTTCAAGCCGCTTATGAGAATGAGAAGAGGCGCGGGGATGAAATTACCAATGTTCGGAGGAAGATCGACGACCTCAAGGCCAAAATGGAGGAAGCAGAAAGACGGTAGGTATCATCTGTCTGTGGTCATCCTGCAAGTGACTAATTCTCTTCCTCAGGCGTGACCTAGCAACAGTCTCAGATCTCCGGTTCTTTGCACTACCTGACTTGCAAAACAGACTTGAGCAGCTGGAAGCAAAGAAAGCTGCCGAGGATGCAGAGTCAGGTGGTGGCGTTGATTCTGTAACCCCGGAACAAATTGCAGAAATCGTCGCCCGTTGGACTTCTATCCCTGTCACGAAACTGTTGTCGACGGAACGAGACAAACTGTTGAAGATGGACAAGGTCCTTGCCCAAAGTGTCGTAGGACAGACAGACGCAGTCAAGGCGGTGGCGAATGCGGTCAGGCTTTCCAGAAGTGGCTTGTCAAACCCCAACCGACCCGTTGCAAGTTTCCTTATGGCGGGACCTTCGGGTACAGGAAAGACTCTGCTTGCAAAAACCGTAAGTAAATTATTTAATGCTTGTTTCAACACTGTTACTCAAGATATTCATAGCTCGCTACGCTGCTCTTTGATTCGCCCGACGCGATGATCCGAATCGACGCGTCTGAGTATTCGGAGAAGCATTCGATTTCCCGTCTGATCGGGTCTCCTCCAGGTAAGCCAAACTCCTCCTCATATACGCGGAGTTGTTCGTTGACAATCTTCTAGGCTATGTCGGTTACGACCAAGGCGGTCAATTAACGGAATATGTTCGCCGAAAGCCATATTCTATCGTTCTAGTTGATGAAGTCGAGAAAGCGTGTCGCGAATTTGTGACGCTGTTCTTACAGGTATTGGACGATGGCCGTCTCACAGATGGGCAGGGTAGAGTGGTCGACTTCAGGAACACCGTTATCATCATGACTTCCAACCTTGGAGCTGCCTACCTGAATGAAACGCCAGAGGGACCCGTCGGTCAGCCGACTCGCAATCTCGTCATGGGTGCAATTCAAGCACATTTCCCTCCTGAGTTTGTCAACCGGATTGACGAAATTATCATATTCGTGAGTATCAACTTGTGCTTTTTGACCTTACCTCTTACTGACAATTTCTTCAGCGTGCCCTTTCTCGCCGGGACATTCTCAAGATTGTCGACTTACGATTGAAGGAGGTGAACGACCGTCTTCAGGATCGTAAAATCTCGCTTGACCTTGACGACGAGAGCAAGAACTTCCTTGTCTCTGCGGGTTATTCACCGACTTACGGAGCTCGTCCACTCAACCGTACTATCCAGAGCGAGCTTCTCAACCCTCTGTCGGTGATGATCCTTTCAGACCAAGTACGAGACGGAGAAACTGTCAAGATTGAGTTCGATGGACCGAGAAACCGTCTTCGTGTTATCCCCAATCATGAAGGAAAGGGTGTGGACGATGGTATGGACGTTGATGGAGATTATGACGATATAGATGTTGAAGAGATGGACTAAATCAATAATTCTCTGCAACGCGACGCAATGGGACTTTGGAACTGTACTTGTAGTATAATATCGTCGTGCGTTTGTAGGTTTATTATAACAACACCAGCATAAATTTCGCAAAAGTGCGGCTTACAACAAGTACCCAACCAACGTCAGAGTCCAGCTGCTGTTGAATGTCCACGATTTGAACAAACGCATATGGAGTCACAACCTGCTCCGTTGAGTGCTATGGAACTCATTGCGAACGAACTTGTGAGGTTTGTGGAGGAATCCAACACAATTTGCGACGGTGGTATGTACTCTGCTTTTCGACGGGTTGCTTTGAATTTTTCTTTGCATTTTTGGTTGCAAAGTAAGATTCTCCGCCGTCTGTGCGCTCCTACATTTCTTCATTTTGCTGTTATTCTCGATCCCCTTGCGACAAGAAGCACTAACACGCACTGTCCACCCTTTTTGTAACATAGGAGGCGGTCCATGCGGTCGGACCCACGACGGCCAGAAGGCTGGCCTGTACGTCGTTACTCTCAAACCTGGTGCTTCCCAGAATTTCGGCTTCCAACATGTTGACCATACCTGGGAGGAGTTCGACAGCTTCTCTGGTACGATGATTTACCTTTCCGGTCGGTTCTGAATGGGTTTCTGACAGACTTTTGTTTCCACTGGCCTATTTGAGCCAGGACGAGCTCAACCGGCTCCGGGCCTCCCCAAATGTTGAATGCATCGTTGAGAATACTATCTTTCATCTATGTGACTTTGCTTCGGTTTGACTTTCATCTGTTCTAACGAGTATAAAAACAAATAAATATTTCGATGTGGAGGGCAACGGGGGGTGCAGTGTCATTAGCTTCAACGATGATGCAGTAGGCAAGAGGGCCGGCGACGTGAGATGTCATGGGTTGAAAATAAACGAGTCACATACTCGGACCCACCAAAGTCGGCGAGACCCTTCCAGGTGTAAGAGAAGGCGAGCTGGCTGTCGTTCTGGTTGGCGATTTGGCTGTTGGAGATGCCAGGATGTGTTCGTTCGTCTCTGTTCCCTGCATCATTCGTTGAATGCATCTCCTTTCCCGACTGAAACCCTTCGTTGTGAACCTAAGCAATGCATTCGTAGGGATCCTGTAGACAATACAGTATCATCGTTCTTAACATGTAGCTGCGTGGAAGTTCGGGGCGATGTCCAAATTTGGTAATCGGCATTCGGAAGGGGCCAAACGGTTTCCTTCACCTCCCGGACGTTACAATCGTTCAGTATGCTGAGTCGGCGACTCCTCCCACAGCTTTCAAACTCTCTCAAGACTTTCGCTCGTTCTGCTTCATCGTCTACTTCTTCTACGGTACCAGCAACCAAGTCCCCGGCTACTGAGCCCTCGGTCGTCACACAACAATCGCCCAACTTCGCTACAACATGGTCCACTAATCAACGTCAGAGACCGGTTGCTGGCGAAGGTCCACGATTTGAACAAACGCATATGGAATTACAACCTGCTCCGTTGAGTGCTATGGAACTCATTGCGAACGAACCTGTGAGGTTTGTGGATGGACGCAAGGCAATTTGTGACGGTGGTATGTATGCTGCTTCTCGAGGCTGCTTTGAATTTTCTTTGCATTTCCTGGTTGCAATATGCATGGTTCCAAGAACCATTTGTGCTCATAATCCTGAACCATTTGGAAACGGTGTGCAATAGCGACGTTCCTTCGGTCGTTCGGTGGGCCGTGTGTCGGTGTTGGACCTCCCACAGTCTTGTTACATTCCACCTGTTATTCTCCCCTCCGGGTCCCCTCCCTACCTTCTTTCATTTTACGCTATTCTCGATCCCCTTGCAACAAGAAGCACTAACATGCACTATCCACCCTTTTTGTAACATAGGAGGCGGTCCACTCGGTCACCCAAAAATCTACATCAACTTGGTAAGTCTTCCCCCCACAAACGTTTGCACCCAATTTCTCAAATCGAGTTACATCTGTTCTTCTAACCACCAAACTTTTCATCTGTTATCGTTCCTTCCTTTACAGGATAAGCCAGGCCCTCGTCCATGTGGGTGCGTATCATGGCCCCCCAGTCACTCTTCCTTCAATCAATTCTAATGAATATGAACCCCCGGCTTCCATCTTTCATTTAGGTATTGGTGAGTTCTCCGCAGCTACCATGATCGCTATAGTTGGTAATCCCATTCGACTCCACAGCGGCCTTCGATTCGAGCAAGCACCCCATCACCACTAGACTAGATAGTACAACGTGTTGGAGAGCGATTGGCAATGTCATTACAATTAGGCTAGCACCTAGACGACCAGTCCAATACAGTCGACGTTTGACTTACCCAAAATCAACTTCTCCGAGCTTCCACTTGTACAGAGTAAGAATATTTTGCCAGCCCCTGCTTTGTTACAAGCCAGAGAGCGTAAAAATACATTGGGTCTCTACTATTGTACCTATGTTCCGGCTGAAAGTATGTGTATGTGAGATGTGCAACTAGCGAACAAGTGAGTAAAATAATGTAAGGGTCAGGGAATGAGTAAGCAGGTGGCGGGGTAGCGAAGAGAGGAGACCTATATTATGAGTAGCAAACAGGAGGTAGAGCCAATGGTTCATTATAGAGTATGTTGCCGTGAAATATACCTCCTGGGTCTTTGGCAGAACATAAAAAAGAATACGAATGAGACAGGTTCAAAAGAATGTGCGGTGTAGTTGCGAGAGAGAGAAAAAGAAAGAAAAAACGAAACCCCTATAAAGAAAAATGATTGTAAGATGCTGTGCCGATAATAAAAACGAGCAAAAAGGTGAACAGATTTTTGAAGAAAAAAAAAGAACAACAAAAAATACCAGAGACGGGCAGTGATAAGAACAAGGGAAAAAGCAAGTCAGTAAGGAGCGTGGTGTGAGGTCATGGCAAAAAGAAGAAAACAAGCCCCCGTTTCGTGAATGGAGGCTGTCAGTGATGTCAAGATCCCTCGGGTGGTCGGGTGTAAGACATTGGTGATTCGCCACCCCCTGCAACGGCCTCCAGTTGAGAGAACGGTGGCAACGCAGTAGGCGAGTACTGATTTAGTGAATGTTCTGTTGGTAATGGCGGAGGTGGTGGTGACTGAGTGGGTTTGAGATCAGGTACGAGGCCACCTCGACTGTCCCACTTGTAACTCACCACTTTGAATATCGGATTGATAGCGGACTTTGGCGCCGTACCCGGAGCAAGCGCAAGGGGACTCGGGGGTTGACCATATGGACTAGGCGGATGCCCGTGTAGATGCTCAAATGTGTTGTAACCATTTTGAAGGGTGACGAAAGGGGGTGATTGTTCTCGACGGGGGGAGAGGCCGTCTTTGTGTTGTTGATGTTGGACATGTACCCATGGAGGGGAAGGAGAAAGAGACGGAGAAACAGAGGGTGATAATGATAGGAGATGCATAGGTGGGGGGGAAACGCTGCCAGCTAGATGCGGCGAATTGACTGTGGCCTGCGTCCGGAAGTCATGCGCAAGTTGACCTTCCAGTGAGAATGAATTCGACGACCGAGCCGAGGGCGGGAACTCGTCAACAGATGTTCGTAAGGAGGACATGGACGTCATCCTGTTAATGCTAAACAGGCTAGGTCGTGTCCGTAGTCGTGATGGTCCCGGATCGCTATCAACTGTAGCGAAGGATATTGAAGATACATGGCCGAGACTGTGTACATCAGATGATGACATTGAGTGGTCGTCGTCAAACTCTCGCCGTCGAGCTTTCGCAAGGCGTTCCATAGTAGTTCCACGTCGTTCAGCCGCAGATGGAGGTTCTGGTGAATTACCAAAGCGTCCACCAGCTGCATTAAGTGTTGTCGATGGACCAACAGCGTTCGCGCTGGTCTGGTTCTTCCGAATAGGCCCCGATGCAGCTTGTTTGGGTTTCGACGTTTCAGAAAAGTCGAGTCGCTGTTCGTTACCACCCAGCCACTCAATGTCGTTACCGAAAGCCTTCTGCATGACTTGGTTACGCTTCTGCATGACCGCCCGTGCTTGTTCTCGGTGCATCTTCGCTGCAATCTTGCGCTTCTGCTCCTCCGCCTCCCGTTGCATGCGTTCAGCCTCCTTCTTGTTGATCTTCTTGAGCTCGGCATTGCGCGCGGGAGTATCATGCGCAGACAGGTCTTGTAACCTGCCATCTGAACTTGACGTTTGCGTCCGTTTGAGAGTAGGAACAGGAGGAATCATCTCGTCCACAGGAGGCAGTTGATTTGACTTGTCGCCACCAAACATACCAAATGATCGCTTCCCGTTTTTCTTTCCAAAAGAAAGGGAACTGAACACGCCAAGCTTCGATGGTTGTGGCTGGTTCGCTTGCCCATTGACAGCGTGCGGCGAGTCTTGCGGATGCTCCAAGTAGCCATTTGGTTCAGGGTGATAGGGTTGTGGCGCGTTCTCCATGGGATAGTCCGTATGTGAATGACCATTTGCCTGAGCTCCACCATTGACTTCGTTCCAAGGTACTGGCGTTTTTCCGTTATAGTGAGGGGGATAATAGCCGTTGCGATGTGAAGAGGATGCATCGGGGATTGGGACAGAATGTGGATGGGAGTGAGGGACGTTGCGGGGTGTGAGCGAGGGAATGGAAGAATGCGAGCCATTGGGGTGTTGCGATGGTGGTAAGGGTAAGACTCCGGACTCCAAACTGGCGAGCATGGGAATGTGGTTGCGGGGGGATGTCTCAAGGAGATACGGGTGATCGAGGCATTGTCTGCTGGTCAGGCGTGCGTCAGGGTTGTATCTGAGTAGATCACGAATACACTGTATTAGTGAACGGGGGACATTTGGGTCAAAAAAGAGGTTGATGTCCTTGGGTTGAACCTAATGTCAATCATGAGTAAAATGACATAGATGGAGAAGGGATAGAGGCCAAGTTACCTTTGGAAAGACGAACCCCACGGATTTTCCCATCTTGATACCCCTAGGCCATGGACCACCCCCGATGACACCAGTCGAAGGATCAACGCCGTATTCATCAGACGGGTCTCCCAGAACGTCACAGATCTTTAATAGCTGTTCCATCTGATCTTGACCAGGAAAAAGCGGACGTAGATTGACTAGCTCTGCCATGATCGTGCCCAGCGCCCACATGTCCACAGGGTTGGAATAGTCGCGGCTGAGAAGGAGAACTTCGGGAGCGCGATACCAACGTGTCGAGACGTACTCGGTATACGGTGGTTTACTCTTCGTTTCGCGGGCCAGACCAAAGTCGGCGAGTTTGATGATGGTGACGACATCGCGCTCTTTGGGCGTATTGGGTCCGGCGAGAGGAGAGACGGAGGTGTAGTCAAAGTGACCCGTGGTTGTGACCAAGATGTTCTCGGGCTTCATGTCCCGATGAAAATAACCAGAGGCATGGATATGATGAAGGCCATTGACAATCTGGCGGAAGATGGACGAGACGAGGCCACCCACAAGTGGGCGTCCTCTTCGGGATTTGATGAGATGGTAGAGGTTGCCCTCCATGGGTTCGAAAGCAAAGTACAGCTCCTTTTCCATTGGGGTGAGGAAAAAGTCGTACAATGGGACAATGTTGGGGTGGACTGGGATGGCGCGAAGCGACTAGAGGACGAAAAAAAAAAGACGCCGGCGATGAACAAGACGTTTTCAACAGAGAAAAAAAGGCAGACGGACCTCAAGCTCCTTGAGTTTCTGACACTCGTCCCAACCCCCCTCCCATAGCTTCTTCATCCGCTTGAGTGCAACCAACCGCTTGCCAACCCACTCTGGCCTACATGTTCCCGACTGCATTGCTGCGGGTGGTGTATTGGGGGGTAGGGACCCATGCCAATCGCACAACCATACGGTTCCAAAAGATCCATCACCGAGAGTCTTGAGAATGGTAAATGAACGAGATGATGCTGCGAAAAGGGTGAGGGACGGAGACAGAAAAAAGGAGGGAAACGGACTGGATTCGGAGCCGCCGATGAGCTGACGGTTGTTCTGGATGGTATTGCTGGGGATGCCGATGACGGTGAAGGGCCCCTTTGGATAAGCATTGATGGACTGTGGAGGACGCTGGTTGCTGGGGGGGATGGTCTGGAGCATGATGGTGCCGTTTGCATTGCCCTTGTGGATGAGTAAAGGGATTAGATGCGTCGGGGGATGGCGTGCATGCGCGGGACGGACAAGGGAATGGGAGGAAAAAAGAAGGCTTGTTGGTTGGATTGTGGGTGGAGGAGTTGTTGGGAGCGACTGTATGCGCCTGTGTGTAAAACTGAATTCGAATTGATATCCCCGTATTGACCCTAGCCAACTTCTACTAGTACGGTACTTCGTGAAACAGCCGCGACACGCTCTCCCCGTAGTGGCTCCGCCGAATAACCTCCCCGAGCACAATCCCAATGTCAATCACCTCCAGCTTCCCGCACCCCGCCTGGTTCCCCTCCTGCGGCAGCGTGTTCGTCACTATCAGCTTTTCCAGCGCACTCTCCTCCACCGTCTTCAGTGCGTTGCCGCTCAGAATCCCATGCGTCACAATCGCATACACCTTGGCAACCCCAGCCTCCGTCAGGTGCTTTGCCGCCAAACACAGTGTGCCGCAAGTATCCGCCATGTCGTCCACCAAGATCGCCACTTTATCTCTTACATGCCCGACAAGCACCATTCGAGAGACCTCGTTGGCCTTTTTGCGTTCTTTGTGGAACAATGCAAAGTCTACCCCCAGCCGATCGGCCATCGATGTTGCCCTACAAATCGCTCAGACAATTAGTTTCCACCTTCTCAATTGCAAATTCAGACAGCGGTGCTTCTTGTTCGTTACCTTTTCGCACCACCAGCGTCAGGAGACACAATCACAACATCCTCCAGACTAAAATGTGTTCGAATGTAGAGGATTGCCGACGGTTCCGCGTAGAGCTGCAATCGCGTGTGAATACATCAATCGCCAACAATCTTCCTTTGGATCGGAGCCCAAAAGCCCCGTACTTACGCTATTAGGGTTGATAACACGTTAGCACTCCAATCTAACCCCAAAATAATTCAATTTTTTAATTTCAACTCACTTGTCGACAGGGACATCGAAAAATCCCTGAATTTGCGAAGCGTGCAGATCCATTGTCTACCAAGATCCCAGCAGGAAAAAAAACATCTGATGAGATCTCTGCATCGACAAAACCGAGATGTGGGTTTACGCACAATAACATGATCGCACCCCGCCTTTTGAATCATGTTCGCCACCAGCTTCGCCGTAATCGGTGCCCGACTCTTGTCCTTTTTATCCTGCCTGGCATAAGGGAACAGTGGCAAGACCGCCGTAATCCTTTTTGCGCTTGCAATCTTGCAAGCGTGTATCATGATACACAGCTCCATCAATGCAGTGTTCACGGCGCCACACCCCGTCGTAATGATATAAACATCATCCTCCCGAACAGATTCCGCTATACGCACGCTGGTCTCTCCTATCCCGCTTCGAGTGATTTCTGCTTTTGAGAGTGGAAGGCCAATACTGTATCCAAGTGTCAACAAAGCCTGTAGACGAAGCAACCAGGTGCATTAGAGCTACCGTCGTGCGATAATTTCGGCCAGCGCTGGGTGGCTGGTACCTATTCCGAATAACAAGAGAATGAGCAGGCAGGATTAGGGCATGCCCTGCGTTGTTCGCTCACCAGAAAAGATCTTGATTCCGCTCCCGTTCAACATGGCGGCCGACGATAGACGGTTGTCTGTAATACGTTTACACCTCGAGGAGGGAAGAGGGTTTTGAGCAGTACTGCGAGTGGACCAGCGTGGTGCTCTGACGTTGCTCGCGTTGTTCAACACCTGTGATTGATAACAACCAATTTTCTGTTATTCCAAGAAAGGAAAGCTCTGCGAAATTATTTGATTTAAAAATATATTCTAAACCGAAGACGATCGGCTGGGCCACCTCCATATGGTCATCGCGGTCTGTCGTCCATGTGACGGTTCAGGTGTTCTGCCTTGGAAGTTGGAAGGCCCAGATCCACCTTGTGCACATGCCACCTCGAAACACGAAATTCAAAGAAGCTAACCGCTTGACCTACCCACCGCCCAACCGCTCACTTATGTCCGGCTTCGAATATAGAAACTACAGCATGACCTTCAATTTCATATGACTAGAATCCAATGCAAAAACGAGCGACGACGTATGTAGATTTATAGGTATGTGTATCTGTAAGCGTACTATGTTGGACAAGGAGAGAGCTGGAAATTAAGGATCAATCACAAGACAAATGAATGCAATAACTGACGACCAAAGAAGAACAAAAGCGGATAAGAAATTAGTTTGCGGGTTATACACAATATAGCTTGCGATCGTCTATGCAATCCAAGCAACGTCTATCACGGAGAAGGTCTTCCGTCACGCTGGTTTTGCCCCGGAAGTATTCGGGACTGGGGCTCGGTTGCCATTAAATATCGATAGAAGCGGGTTGATAGGTGCCGTCGGTTGACCACCAGGGAAAGCATTGGCAGTTGGTAGGTGCATCGGATGCATCGGATGGAAGCCTGCAAGTGGTGGCTGAGGTGGCGCGGGTGCCGCAAAGGGATGATAGTAAGGAGTGAAAGTGGTGTTGTTAACGGGATATGGTGTAGCATAAAGTTGTGGTGTCGCATTACGATTGTTCATGGCTCCGAGCCATTGACTTTGGCTCATACTGGCGCTTCCACCATGACGATAGTGGTCGCGGAAACCAAAGCTCGTCTGTGCACGAGATTGGTACGGGTCAACGCCAGGATGGGATCGACCAAATGAAGGGTTGGATGGCAATGAAGGCATTCCGGGGAAAGACCCTTTGGATGGCGAAGTCGGCATTCCGGGAAAGGGAGTTTTGGACGAGTACAGGATGCCAGCAGTTGCTGGAGTCTGATGAGGGTAGGGGACAGAGTGGATTGAAGCACCTAGTGCTGCCTCTCTTTGAGCGATAATGGGTCCCATCTTCGCTGATTCGTCTGCAACAGTTTCAAGCAAGGCCAGCTGTTTGAGAGTCTTCGCAGAGGTAGGAACTTCGGAGGCCCGAGCAAGGTACGGGGAGATATCTGCAGTACTTGATGCACGACGAGATGATGTCGCTTTGGTGGACGGTGTGGAAGGTGATATCGGCGACTTCCCTGGTGATGGTAGTGGTAGTTGAGATGAGGAAGCAAATATTGGCTGGGAATTTGGTGATTGTAATGTAAAGTTCTCGTGTTTGGGCTTCCGAGTTGTGACAGGTTTAGACGTATCAGAGCTGGATATGAGAGTTGCTGAGGGTGTTACGGTGCCAGATGTGCTCTTGGGCAGGGAACCTAGTCGGTCAACCTTGAGCTCCGGTGATGAAATGGACTTCGTTGGTTGGGTACTGGAAATAGGTTGTGATGATGGGAGGTCATGTTTAACACGTTTTGAGTCGGATTCCAAGTTGGCGGCAGACAGCGTCAATGAAGAAAGCAAGCGAGCGAAATGGGGGTCAAGGTTTTCGTGGGATTCTATCAACTTCGTATCATTGGCGATGCGGGGTGCTGCAGGGAACGATTCGGCATAACGGGGCGACGGTGTCTGTGGGTCACCATTTTCAGCCGAAGAAGTCTGCGAACTGGATTCCTGGGTAGTGTCTTGATCTGTAAGGATTGCATCGGGCGCGCCTTGCGACAGAGGTCGTCTGGAAGCCTTGCGTGCGACATTGCGGGGTTTGTGCTCGTTCACAAATGCTTTAAGAGGACTGGGCGGAGGGTGAGAAGAAGGAAGCAAAGTAAAGAAGCAGATGCGTACACGATGAAGGGCGAGATAAGGTAGAATTTCCCCAATGATGCTTTGCTGCGCTTCCACGTTGGCAAGTCGGTAAGCTTAAACCATTCGATTTTCTGCCCACGAGAATTAGCTACGCTGGGCACGTGTCGCAAAGAGTTGGACATACACTAATCTCCTTCCTTGTCTTGGTCTTGAAGGGATAGTCCTCTGGTACTCCTGGAACAATATAAAGGGAAATCTTTTGCTCCTTAATCGCCAATCTGATCACATTCTGGGGGTCGATTTGGCCTGCCAAATTGTAGCCAGTCTCCTCCAACACCTACTATAATGAGTAATCACCGATGAGAAAGCAGGAAACGGCCCACCTCTCGAACTGCGCAATTGGGTTCCGGCTCGTCTTCGTTGATCTTGCCTTTGGGAAAACCCCAACCTGAAGAGGACTTCCATCCCTTCACGAGAAGGCACTGTTGTGACAAGAAGTCGCTGTCGGTCTTAAGGCGTAAGAAGGTTGACAAATAGACTGACTTTCTCCCAGGTCTCATTCAACATTATCGCCCCACATACAGGCACGCGAGTTTTATACTGCATAAAGTTGTTGAACGCTTGTTCATGATCATGGCTCCATTGGTGGAGGAGGGGGCAGGCGTGGAAGAGCATAGCAGAAAATTTCTTCAGTGGCAACGAAGGGAATTTGGGGTTTTCTTCTCGGATAAAGTCCTCGTAGAACCAATGCCTGTATCAAATTGATAAGTTCCCCTCGAAAGTGGTGGCTGCGGGACAACGTACGCCTGTTCCACCTGAAAACATATGCGCTCCAAGGACGCAAGTTCTTCATCGGGTAGGTTCAAGATAAAGCGACTAAGGCAGTGAGCGGTGGCGGATAGCCATCTAATGCGATTACGCCTACCTTGATAGCTCCTCCATTACTTCGTCGTGTGTTGCATTCTTGTAGGAGAAGTGGTCTTGGGTGTCAATGCGGGTCGCAGCGGAGATTTCGGGCGATGATGAGGATGAGGAAGTCATGGTGGAGAGAGTAAAGAGAAAGAAGGGATTGGCGCTAAAGCCAAAAAGATACTGGGGGCTTGAACTTGAAGTGGGAAAAATACAGTTTGGAGAGCAAGTTGGTCGTTGCAAACCGATGAGAAACGACAACACAGCCAACCCGTAAGGCACGCCACGTGATCTCCAGGGTAACCCTATTCCGGACCCTGCTGCTCCGCAACACAACGCAGCAGCTGGGCAACATGAGAAGCACTTCAGCACTCCCTTCATGCGACGTCGCTGGCGTTCATGAAGAAATGTTACAGTATGATGGTATAGGTACAATGCAGATTTAAAGTAATGTCCGTGTCTAGATACAATTACATTATTTGAACCCCATTCGACGAGCATATTCCTGCTCTTCTTCCTGGGTAAGCCGGTCCGCTCCGTTCCAATTCGCTGAGCTTGTCCTCGAACGGAATCTAGAATTCCGGTTCTTAAACATCTCTTCCATTCGCAACGGTCGGATAGGTCCAAAGATTTCGTCAGGATTGATGGTACTCTGGAATTCAAGAGTCTGTCGAAGCTCTGGTGATTGCGCCCACGTAGGTGGGTCAAAAGTTCGAGGCCGGTCTTCATCTTCCGAGTCAGAATACTCGCTGTTGATATCGGGAAGTTCGATGCTCTCGCTAGGAGGCTTCACTGCTTGGAGTTGGGCTTTGGCCCGAGCAGCCATCTGCGTTTGCATAAGCTGGGACGGTTGTGCGAGGTCGTCTTCTGGGGGTGGAGCCTTCGCTTTGCCTTTGATATCCGAAGATTTCGTAGACTTGCTCGGCGCTGGTGGGGGCACACCCTGACTCAACAAAGAGCTCGACGGTTGCTTCAGAGTTGGCTTGGTGACAGCCTTTTGCGCGCTCCCAGCGGTTGGCGGCCCAACCTTCTTAGTCTCTGGCTTCTTCTCTGCCTCGGCGATAGTCTTGCGCTTTTTGGTCGTGTCATCCTCCTATGAATAGTAGGTTAGATCAATAGTCAGACGGTCCTGACGGTCTCAACGTCGCCTACCTTCCTCGGGATAGAGCTTGCCGGTTTGACTGGACGCTTATCTGTTTGTTCTTCACGCTCCCGTTTACGACGCTCGCCTTCTTCTTTGACCTTTCGCTCGTGCTCGTGCTGCCTTGCCTTTTCCTCTTCCGCCTTGCGCTGGAGAGCTGCTTGGCGCCTGTTCTCCATCTCCTTTAACCTTGCAGCCTTCTTATCGTTTTCTTCCTGTTGCTAAGTACCGATCAATGGGAGCTCCTGGGTTGTCAAAAATACACCGACCTTCTTGGCTGCGACCGCCGCCATTTGAAGTACCTTCTTAACTTCTGGCTTGTTCTTCTTACTGGTACCGAGGGCGCTCTGCAACAGCTTTGCAGCTTGTCCTAGAATACCCGGTTGTGACTGGGACGTTTCTGAGAACCCAATGGAGGCTTGACTGCTATCTCGTGTCACAGGTTTTGTCTGTTGTTCCAAGCTCCTCAGCAATCGTAACGATTCGGATAATTAAGAGTCTTACTGTAACAAGTCCAACAGTCGGCTTTCCGGACTGAAGGATGATATCTTCCAGTTCGCTGTCCACATCCTGTTCCGGTTCCTCTTCGATGGGATCATCGACGTCCATTGATACCTCGTCATTACCTTCGTCCTTACCTCGTGCCAGGCCAAGGTCACTCGTGACCATGTCAGAATCCTGAAGCGCATGATTGTCGCCCCCTCGTTGGCTTTGTGAAGGGAAAGTACTCCAGGTGGATGTGTCCTCTTTAACTTGAGAACCCCAAGGAAGATGGAACGTCGCCCTCTCGTCAAGTGGCCAGCTATCTTCGTCATCGGGATCGTTTCCAAACAATCGTTCGGACACCTTTTGTTGTGAAGCCTTGGCAATGGGCATACCTTCCTCATTTCCCTCGAATGTTCGCAACCAAGGCATATTCTTGGTATTCATCGAGGACTGGGAATCCTGAGAAGACGCAGCTTTGTGAGACGGCGACGCCAATCGTGGGGCCAAGCCTAACGACATAGATGCTGGAACAGAGAAGACCTTGGGTGGCTGGAAATTGAGAGGGAGTGCAGATGTGGCGGTCGCTTTAGTTCCGTTAGCTGGTGCGGGAGGGACGAAAACCGGGACGGGCTTGGAGGCAACAGCTATAGGAGGAGGGAAATAAGTGGAGTGGTGAGCTGGAGGTGAATTAGGCGGCGTGGTTGAGGTGCTGTTGCGATTGACACCGACAGCTATATCTGTGGTATGTAATTGAGACGCTGGGTTGTGTGCTGTGAATTTGCTGTTGAGGGCGGTTTCCGAAGGCCCAATATGACGTTCTGCTGGTGTAGAGGCAGGTTCGTCCGAAGCGTCCTGGGCTATGGGCTCAAGCGATCCGTCCTGGGAGTTCCGCTCTGCTACACGAGCCTCGGCGGCAGCCCTAGCTTCAGCTAGTGCTGCTGCTGCTGCACTAGGGCCAAGGGATTTGCCCATGCCCTTACTGGCCTTCGCGTTCAAATCCTCAACCTTTTTTTTAATCTGGTGTAGCATCCCTTGCGTCAAATCCTCTTGGTCGTTCAAGTACTCTTGTGTGGGCAACAAAATCGTGTCGGACCGTGTCGTTGATTCCAACTTCTCCAGGTATAACTTGTCCGTGACGGTCTCGGAACCTGCGTTCTTCGTCGTCTTCTGTTGCCTTTCTTCATGTTCCAAGCCAGTTGCGCCGGCTAAACCGTGCATCTCTCCGCTCTTCCGCTTCAAGGTGGATGGAGCTGGAGCTGGAGCGGGATCGGGACTGTGTAACTTGGCAATGGATTTCTTGCTTGTGAGCTCGAGAGCTTTCACCTCCCGTGCCTTCATCAACCACGACGTACGCTTGCCTAGGTTCGTTCCAGGTGTAATAGCACCTATTGAAGCAGTATTAGTCGGTGCATCGCGAGTAGCGCGCATTGATTTGCGAAGGGGCATGGGTCCAGGTAGCGAAGGGAAAGATGGTAGAGATGTAACAGCATTCAACGCTGTTGGGGGTGAATCCTCGTCGTGGAGTGGGTCCTCAACCTCAATATGGGATGGTGAATCCCGCTCTATGAGGGGTGGCTGCACGATGGGGTCAGAAGAATGTTGGCCTGTAGGAACGACAGGTAAAGGAGAGCCAGGGTCCGAATTGACGGCCGCTGTGGACGCTGATTCCACATCCAGAGGTGGATGTGGTGGAGAATCAGGAGTCGGGAGTTTGTCCCTGAGGTCGCGAGTAGGTGAGCCCAGCGGAACAGAATGGAAGGTATCTGATCCAGAAACTGTAATATCCATACTGACGTCTCCTTCACTGGCACGAGGAGAAACTGGAAATTGGTGGTCTTCTTCGATGACCATGTCGGTTTCAGGCTGGGCGGCAGGCTCCTCAGGAAGCAAACTTTGAGCGGCCGACTCTTCGGGTTCATGTACTTCATCGTCTTCTGCAATCATGGACAGCTCTTTCTGGGCGTGTGGATCGCAAGCTTGCAAGCTGGCTCCTGGCTTTGTGGGGAAACCAGACGGATTGACCGGTTGAGGCGGTTCCCATGACTCTTGTGAGGTAAATAGGTCATCAGATGCTGAATTATTCTCCTGCATAGCGAGGACGTTTGATGGATTGAGGTCCTTCAGTTCTTTTTCCTTGGCCTGTAGAAGTGTCTGGTGGAGAACGCTGATAGGCATAGAGTCCTCCTTCACCTCATCTTCTTCGTCCTGCTCTAGAGTTTTAGGGAAAATGCGGCGAAGGCAGACGTGATACTGCTCACCTCAAGGGAATGCGTGATAGTCATGTTTAACTTGGACGTAGTTTTGGGTTTTTTGTTCACTTTCTTGCGTCCAGGGGTTTTCACCAGCTCAATTAGAGGACTAAAATCTATGTCAACCTTCAAAGGAGTGAAAGAACGCGTCAAGACAGACTCAGTCTTCCCACCCGCAAGGATGTTGTCCAGGTAGTCTTCGAGAAACGAGAAACCGTGGTTGAGAACTTGATCCTGGAAAGATTGACGGCCTGGGTCATTTTCCATCGTAAGGCGGATACCATTGGCCCAGTCGAGAAGGCCTACTTGTGCCATGGTGTAGCCTGTAAAGGAGGTCGGTGTCGCCTCGGGCACAATCGACGTGCCTGTGGTTCGCGTTCGATCACGTGTTCGTTCCTCGACGGTTTATACTCCGCTATCAACTCCGCTGTGGCAGATTCCTGAAAAGGGGCGAGTACTCCGTTATAAGGCGAAGGGAAGTTGACGTTCTGTCCATCAGCGACGATGTTCGCGCACAAAATAGTATTAATTTTGCCTCGATGGACACTCTTTAAATACCTTGTAATTTTTTCTTTGTATTGTAGTTCATCCTCACCATGTTTTTCAGTGCAGAGTTGCTCGCGAAAAGGGACAGCGGCTTTGGCCTACTCTGGTAGGTACGGCCTACCTCCCCAAAGGTACTACTTACACGCACCCGAGGCTGGCCGCTACTCTTGGGTCGAAGTCAACTTTCCGGAAACTCCCAAAGCGATCCGTTCTGGTCGCAGATATCAACCAACTCTGCGAGCTCATTGCGGAACCTGCAGAGCCGCTGGCCCTTCGGTTATCCAGTAACCTTATGGTCGGCGTTGCAAGGTACGCACAGATCAGAAGACTAAGTACTATAGTCCACTCACATTCACGCGACCACAGGGTATACAAAGGTATTAGTTCCTTGCCCCGTAGCCCCTCTATACTGTACCGATGATGAGCCTTGCAAGTCAAACAGGAACTATTCATGGCCGATGTCACGATGTGTGTGTCTGCATTGAAGAAGATGATGAAGGAACTTCAGACAACAGATGCCACGGATGCACGTCTTCAACTACCCAACCCTGTCGTGCGGTAAGTACTCCATTGCTGATGTCGGAAGTACTAAAGCCCCCTTCAGTGCGTCCGCAATTACGCTTGCACAAGTTTCGCAACCAGCTATCGTAATGGCCTATGATTCCTTTATAACGGTCAGTCTTTTATATGCACGTACTCCACCGGTCACCGACCCTCGTCCTAGGATTGGGACGAATACCTGAGAATCGAAGGTACGCTTTACCGAAGCAGCAGCTAAATCAGGGCCCTGACACAGTTTAGATGGCGATGCTGAAGGAGACGACGGAGACGGAGACTACTCCATCAAAGCAAAGCAAGTCCGAGCTCGTAAGGAAAAGGCAAAAAACGGAGCAGTTGTTGAAACAGCACGAGCGGAACTATGCACTCTTGCGGAAAACCACGAGCACCTCCTCTCTGCCTCTTTCAACATGTCGTTCAACGAGAATGGCAGTGGAGACTTTTCTATGCCTATGGATGAGTATGACTTCGGTAATAACTTTCTTCCCGTCGGGGATGCGTTCGATATGGGCGCACTCGGGGAGGAATTATCTCGGGAATTGAACCAGGCATGGGGACAGCCATCCCAGTTCAGCTTTAGGTACGTCAACTTACGCATTTATGCAATTATTGACGCCCCGTGGCATGATTAGAGACGGGACTGAGGCAATCCCCAATAACGAGCCGTTCTTGATGGATCTGGATGGACCTCCGAACCTGGATTTAGACGATCAATTACCCAGCTCGCTCACTCCACCAGGGTCTGCAGCTGTAAGTCGTTTCGTATAGCCAAGCTCACCAAGTTAACGTCACCATAGGGTGCAGGATTCCTATCTCCACAACACATGGAATTTGATAGAGGTAGAGTCCGTTCTTACCTTCGCATCACAGAGACTCAGCAGCTACAGTCAACACGCCTCTACCAGGACTACCCGCCAATTTATCCCCGGGAACGTCGTTTTCCCGCCAGCTTCTATCGCAAGATGACCCGATTATGGTAGATGCCCCCTTGGAAATCCAGGAACACATGGTCCGACCAGACGGCACAATCCGCACCAAAAGAGCAAGGTTGTTGCTTGATGCAAGAACAGAGTTAACTGACGAGGAGCTAAAGGTCTGCATCTCCATCCTTCTTCTTGTCATCCTTGCCCATAGTTCTAGGTGGCACGTGCATGTTATCTTAAAGATCAGACATCGTTGAGGCGGGAGTTGTTCCACAAAAAACTAGAAAAAGAGTGCAATAGAGTCATTGAAGATCTCGTCTGGAGCGCACCTAGCGGAGGTATGTGTCGAACATTGTGAAGATCTGATATGTATATAACGGGGTCAGTCCAAGCACCAGCCTTGAAGGCATTTTGGCAGACAAACTTCAAAAGCCGAGTCGAGAGTCGTGTTTCAATCCTTCAATCCGGTCTCCTAGGTGCTATGATATTTCTATGATAAAAGTCAGCTAATGCTGAACGCTATGTAGATGACTTCCCTGTGCCAAAGCGCCGAAGGATTTCGCCTGAGGAAAAGAACGACAAGGTGGTGCCTGGTGACGATGAAAGACCACCCGAACCTTACTTCGAGGAACCCATTGTAATAAATCAGTGTATGTCAGCTCACATGGCGAAAAGCGCCGTGCTTAACACGTCTTAGACGATGAGGACTTTGTGCAGCCAGACTTCGACATGGGACACCGTCCATCATCTGAGGTAGGTCCTCGTCCCTGCAAACGAGGAGCATGTCGATGATTCTGTTATAGGAACCCGGCCGAGCGCGGCAACACTCTCAACCTCCTGCCCTCGATGGGGGTCAATTCGGGTTCGGCGACAATCCACCAGCGGAGGAATCGCAACGTAGTTCATTATTTCCTTGGGACCACGCAGCCGCGAGTTCGTCAAGCGTGGCAGGATTTCAATTTCCAGAAAGTGACCAGCCGCGGTTCGAGACCGCGGATGTCCGGGTGAGAAACTCCAAGAGTCGGCGGGGCAGTTCACTAGTACCCAGCAGGCAACCAAGTAGCGTCGCGGGAGGAGGTACACCGCCGGTGGTGACGGTGCGATCCTCGAATCTAGAAGACTACGAGTTTGACGGTACCCCTCCCTGTGCAATCTTCATGAGTGCGGATACTGACCTGAACCCCTGGACAGTACCATCGGACCGTGCATCAGAGCACCATGTATCCCAGGCCTCAGAGATCAACCTGGGCACGTTGGAGAAAAATTCGCTCAATTTCTTGGAGTACGTATTCCTCGGCCAGATAAAGAAAACAGGTGACCTAGATGCAATGTCATTAGATATACCAAGATGCAACAACAAGTACGAACCGACCCATTCTTGGGTTTGGATTTCGACGATGTCGTCCCAGCGCAAACTAGCACGCGACATGTTGCTGCTGCTGCGTTTTATCATTGTCTCGGTATGGTTCGATTACGCTCATATTCCTTCGACTTGATACTCACTCGATTCTAGTCCTCGGAACGAAGGACCTTCTGGCCCTAAAACAGCCAGAGCCTTATGGACCAATCTCCATAATTATAAAATGAACCGTATGCACTGCACGAATGTCATCAGAATGCCAATACAAGGATAGCAATTACCAAATCACTTGTCCTTTCACAATTGGGTATCTATTGCGTGGTATAAACAGTCTGCTGTTGAGATCGATAGACAGCGGCCGTGTCCAGCGGTGTTGTGAGAAATGCTGAGTGAAGAACGGAACAGCCGAGCAGATCGGTTAGACCACCGGAAAAGCACGAAGTCGGAAGTAGTTTGTCCGTTTGATCTCGAAAACGGCAAACTGTCAGGCCATACAGGAGCACGCTTTCTCTTAAGAGCTGCCGCTCGTTCCTTCAAGCGGCCTCTTCTATCTCCAATCTGTTCGCACCCACTGGTCCTTCCACACCGCAACATGGCATCTCCAGCAGTTTTAGCAGCCAGGGCAGCTCTTGCTAGCATTGACCTCTCTACTTACGACCCGGAACAATCGCGGTTAATGGATGAACGCTGTATCCTCGTTGATGAACAAGACAACGCGATTGGTGCAGTGGACAAAAAGACATGTTCGTGTCCTTTAATTTTGTTATATTCTCCAAAGGTTTAACGTTTATTAAAGGTCACTTAATGGAAAATATTAACAAGGGACTCCTTCATCGTGCCTTCTCCGCGTTCGTCTTCCGACCATCCGATGGTAAACTCTTGCTTCAGCAGCGTGCCACAGAGAAGATTACGTTCCCGGACATGTGGACGAACACATGTTGTTCGCATCCACTCGATGATTTTGAGGAGGAAAAGGTAGAGAAGGATCAATTAGGTGTTAGGGTTGCTGCCTCGAGGAAGTTGGAACACGAACTTGGGATACCCAAGGAGCAAACACCAATCGACAAATTCCAATACCTAACACGAATACACTATCTCGCACCCTCTGATGGTATGTGGGGCGAGCATGAAGGTGTGTGATCTAGCGCGGTTCTTCTTGCGCACAGCAAGGTGATGTGAATGTTCCATTCCAGTGGACTATATTCTCTTCTTGACTGCGGACGTTACGGTCACTCCAAACACAAATGAGATCCGCGACTATAAATACGTCGACAAGCAGGAATTACAAGCCATGTTCGACGAACCAGGTAGGAACGAGTCTCGAGGCCGTTATCTACGTTCTAACACTGCGGCGCAGGCAATAGCTTTACTCCTTGGTTCAAACTTATTGCGCGTGATTTCTTGTTTGGTTGGTGGGATGAACTACTCGCTCGTAGGAAGGACGGGAAGGTGTATGCACAGAACCTCGCAGGAGTCGCTGATGGGACCAAGGTCTTCAGAATGTAGGGTGTAGTCTAGAATACAGCAGTCCTTGGAAGATCTGAATCATATATAAGGAACAGCTGTTACCCGTTCTAGTGGCATCAGCTCTTCATCGTTGGCGACGTAAGTTTCGTTGCATCAGTAAAGGGGGGTAGGAGACTATAAGAGTTGCATAAGAGGCCGTTGAGCTTGGGCTATCGTTCTCGTTCAGGAACCATTATGGTACTCTTGAACACGAGCAATTCCCGTCGTTGGCGGAAGAATCGCGACGCCATTAATGGGAGAGCGGCGTCAAGGTTGAAACCAAGTTCACTCATGATCTTTAAAACGTGCATCATGAAGACGGCAGGGCGGACAACAGGTGCTGAAAGACGGAATTATTGAATCGATGAGAAGGAATGAAGCATGGTACGTACGTCCAAACAACCTCCGCCGCTTGACCTCGACCACGCAGAACCTCTCATGGATGACACGGTCTGGGACAATCTTTCTCGGTAACACGCTGGATAGCGTGACCTTGAGGGCCAACTCTAACTGTGTTGGAGCGTTGAAGAGAGTGAACCGATGGCCACCCTGAGAGAAATAACCCAAGACGAAGTTGGATTTAATGTCTGGTGGGTTGACGGCAAAGATCAACCTCGGTGGCTAATCGACAGTCAGCAGATGCCTCGTGTACAAAGTAACTACTAACAGGGCTTGCGGTATTGACTGAAGTTTGAAAGGCAAAACCCTGAGTTGGCTTGAATCACAGATGAACTTCGCAAAAAGTGCCACTTACCCGCCGAGCGAATAAAGTAAACATTTCGACAATCATGTTCCAAGCTCTAGATAACTCATCGACAAAATTCTTTGAGAGAACAGAAAAAAGAGAACTGACGTGATCCTGTCGTCTCCAGCGGCACTCCAAGGTGCATTTCTGAACTTCACTATCCAATCATAGCCAGAGTGCTCGTCCTTATCGATTCCATATGGCCACATTCCTAATATCGTAGCTCTGAGCTCATCGACAGCTACTTTGGGAAGATTTTCGAGGCACAGTTCGTTATTAGATCGTATCGACATAAACATATGCACTGTACGAAACACACGTGTATTGAGCAACGCACGAGAACAACGATAAGAGTAAAACGAACGCGCTCTGAAATCGGGATTCGATGCTTGCAGAAGCTCTGGAACTCCATTCATCCCCGGGATCGTCGGAAAAGTCTCCTGCTTATTGGTCGATTGTGCCCTTGGCCTTGTTGGCAGTCCGTTGGAGTCTGTCCGTTCGGATGTGACAGTCGTGGACCTCCTGGATTTCCGACCAGTCCCAGTGCCATTGGTCGCCTCAGCAGAGTGGCCTTTTCCATTGGCGGGCGCAGATGTGTTGGATGCTCGACGGCTCGGTTTGAGATGCGATATATCTGGGATTACCGGGTTGGGGTTGTGAGTGACATCAGCTCGAGCTGGAATAAACGGAGTTGTGGGGTTTGTGTAATAAGCGACGAAGGCGGGATTTTGGTTGGGATTCACTTGCTGAGTATAAGGATGCTGAGGCTGGGGATGGTACTGATAATTCGGATAACCTTGCATCCCGCAGTCGTGGTGGTAAGAAGTTAGGATGGGAGTCGAGGAACAACATGAGGACAGCTTGTCGCTTCATTGATCAACTAACTGAAAACGTGTGCCACTTCCGAACGCAATATCGCCATGCACTGCATTCTCATTTATTTCGGGATTCTACTATTATTTTCTTCATTTTACAATCACCCCGGCGTCCGACACCGTCGCGGTGTGTCTTTCCACTGTCAGGGTTCGTGTCGAGCCTGGGTCACGTGCGGCAGTTTTCCTCCATCGGACGAAGCACCGACTCCGTCTTCATCCTCATTCTACAATGGCCTCGACGTTCTTCACCTGGCTCAGGTCACCAGCAGCTCGAGAATACTTTTTCAGTAGGTTTTCCTTCATTTTCATTCGCATATTTTTTGACTCAGCCTGTCGCGTTTTAGGCACCCACTTCTGGGGACCCGTTTGTGCTCCGCCCGTTTTTTGTTGCTCGCGTGCTAATCCACCGTGATCAGGTTGCAAACTGGGGCCTCCCTCTTGCTGCCCTTGCTGACCTGCGGAAGGATGAGGAATTCATTTCTGGGACCATGACTACAGCACTAGCTTGCTACTCGTAAGTTTACCTGGGCAAATTCCCTACTTTACACATTAACCTAAAACTGGTGTCCCAGCCTGGTTTTTATGCGCTTTGGTAAGCATCGAAGTGCACACGGGTTGATGTATGAAAGTTAATCTGTGCTTTCTAGCATGGCGCGTCCAACCTCGAAACTACCTTCTCTTCGCCTGTCACTTCACGAACGCGACTGCCCAGACGGTACAAGACATTCGTTTCGCGAATTACTGGCACAATGGTGGGAGAGAGAAGAAATTAGCTTTGACTGGGGGTGAACCGGGGAAGGTTACACAGGCAATCGAAGCACACCGAGCTGAATCCTCTCGAGCAGCTGAAAAGTAGATCGTGCGCGCAGTAATATGGATATCCAATGCTAATTCTATTGCTCTTCCGTCACCAAAAACCGTCATCCCCTTCTTTTCCTTTCTTCTTACCTCCGTTCTGTGTGAGCGCTTGCCGTTCGTACATTTCAGCGATCTGAATTAGACGGTGTCGTTGGTCAAACCTTTGGGGCGGAGGGGTATTAACGACTCACTTGATCTGGGGCTGTTGCATCCTCCGGTGATTTGTCGTCGCGAATGCGGATAAATCGGGGGAACCGTAAAGAGATCCCCCGTTCATCAACCTATCATGCGTTACTACCAATCCTACACGCCATCCAGCGGCGTCACTTACTATTCCTTGAGCTGCTGTATAGATGGGGCTCAAACTCAAATCGGCAGTTAGGACTTCCCATACAACCTTTGGTTCAAACCATATGTCGGGCTTGGCACCTCCAATCCGTATATCCCCACGAACTTTGGTTAGCTCCAACGGTTTGAGGACATTGTAGTGTGATTGTAAGTCTTCTTCGCTGAAGCCCGTGCCGATCTTACAGATCGTCTGGAACTCCTCTGCCTCACTGTCATAACAGGCAAGCAAGAAGGCACCATAGACGTTCGTTCGCTTCCCCTTGCCATAGTATCCACCCACAACGGCAAGATCCAATGAATCTCCGACACCGGCGAGATAATCTTTTTTAAGCTAAACGTCGTAGCAATGAGATTAGTTCTCTGAGCGAAGGAAAGGTGCGACTCGCTTTTAGCCAATTCACACTCCTCCGACTTGGCTCGTAATAGCTTGCGTCAGACTCCAACATCTTCACCATCAGCCCCTCGCACCCATCTTTAACACTCTCCTCCAAAAAGGTCTGTATTTCCTCCGTGGATTCCGCGTCTGACGAAGTTGCGAAGTCAAATTCACCTGGCACGCGGATGAAGGATTCCCGGAGAAGCTCCCGTCGTTCCGTAAGGGATTTTTGCAAGAGAGGCTGCAAATATGATGAAGTTTACAGCCTCGTAGTTCCTCGTTGATACACTCACCTCCCCATTGAGGTATAGAAGATCAAAGCCAAAGAGACAAACGCGAACTTGGATCTCGTCCACCTTGACGTCTTTCCTCTTGCGTTTGCTCAACTCTTGGAAAGGCATCAGTTTGCCTGTTGTCCGGTCGACTGCCACTGCTTCTGCATCCAAGACAAAGGACCGAACGGAGTCTTTGACACACTGTGTTATGGTGAGTATGATGATTAGGCAGGATACGGAAGCACGCACTCGAGGAAGTTGTTCTACCAAGTCGGGATACTTCTTGCTCATGTCCTCAGAATTTCGACTAAAGACCCCCACAGTACCATCTTCAAGTTTATGTACCTGTTTTTTAGTGTGCATCGGAAATGAAAAACCACGCTTGCAGACCTACCTGTGCACGTTCTCCGTCGTACTTGTACTCGCATGTGAACTTTTTGTTTTCGAATCGGTCAAGCACCTCGCCAATGGCCTTCGTGGGCTTGGCCAGCATTGGTTTGAGCGGTACACCAGGTGTCAACTGGCACTTTCCCCGCAGTTCATCGATACCAAATTCGAGTAGAACAGGGACGACTTTGTCGTATGTGGGCAATTCGCTATTTGAACTTCAGCTCAGAGGATCAGCCTTTACCGAAGATACATACCTGTAAACCGCCTTGAGGGTATTGACACCTTCCTCCAGTCGGGCATTCAGCTTTTCTGTGCTCCATTTCTTGGTCGCTATTTTGTTTATGAGATGCGGGTCGTTGCACCACCCTCACAACATACCTCTTTGTTTCTCGGCAAGAACCATGGCATTGGCAAGTGAAACCAAGACTGATCGCTCAGCATTGCCAATCCGCAATTTACCTTCCAAACTACGGACGATGTACTTCGCTTCAAAATCTCGACAAGCGGCGAGTAATTTCGTTATAATCGAAACTTTTTTCGCTTGAGACTATGGAGATGTCGGCACTTTCGTTTTACGAAGGACGATACCAGGCTTACCGAATGACCACTAGTGAGGGCGATTTCCTTGAGCCTCGAGAACACGAAGGATATTGTTAACGGCTTTGGTTTGAACAAGGTCTTCTGACTGTTCTTGGAATTCTAGTGGAGAAGAGTGGATATTCAATTGGAGAGAAGAAAGAAAGAACCAACCATCGCCACAAGACCTAAATCCCCCTCTTTCTTGAGGTCCGTCTTAATGAGGGCCACACTCCGGCCTGTCGATTCACCAATGGCTTTCACAAGTAAACTCTCACCAATCCCAAGCTCAATCCCAATGTAGTCTGGGCTGAGCTATGGCACATTGAGTCGGATTGTCCAAGGGAGAGACGAAAATAACGCACGCGGTTGATACACAGGTATACTGCTTGTAAAAGCGACTCGTAATCCTGCTTTGAGCTCCTTTCTATGACCAGAAGGAAGAAGGCCGTTAAAATGGCAGTCTTTTCAAGGCGTTTGGTCGTAGCTTCGATAAGGCTGAACGTTTTCGCTAGGGCGGCATACGGGACACTAGATGCCGTCGCGTCAGACGAGAAATCAGAAATTTACGGATAAGGTCACGCTTACGGTTCGCCAACTTTCCAGCCACCTTGCAGATCCACATCGTCTTTCCTACTTAGCGCTGCCTGTGCACTGTGTCTTTGTTAACCCTGTAGTGTGCAAGCCCAGAGTCAAACGCACGTCTTAGACGAGGAATCTGCTATGTCTGCTCCGTCATCGTCATCTTCCTCCTCTGCCTCCATTCTTGCACCACCTTCTGCTTCGTCTGCACTGGTCTCCGAAACTACTGCCTCTGCGTCAACTTCCATATCTTCGTCGCGTTCCTGCTTTGCACTATTTCGCGTCTCCCTCTCGGGCGGTGGTGAAGTTGCAGGTGTAGGGGCTGGCGAGGAATCTGCAACAATTGACGGTCATGCACGAAGCGAACAGAACAGACTAACTTGGTGCGGCTTTAACACTACCTTCTTCGTCTGAGTCCACGACCTTTCGTCGCTTTAATCTGGGTTGGCCGGATTCGGCCTCGGTCAGCACGAGCTTTCCACTCTGAAAGGTGCTCTTATGGGACTTTGGACGAGACGTACTCGGTCCTGCCGCTGTAGCATGTTAAGAACAAGTTATACCACGCTAAGCAGGTTAATACCTTCTGTCTCTGCGTCCTGGTCGACCTCCATCGCCCGTTTCTCAGACACGGTGGTAGTGGTTGATCGTTTCTTTCCCCAGAACTCCTTCAAGTTGGCTTGTTGTGGGGCTGCGGACTTGTACGATTTGGGCATTTCGAAAAACTTGGCTAGAACCGTGATCAGCGACGTATTTTAGGAGCTGGGTTCTTACGAACCTAAGGTTTGCTGCCTGCCCATACACTTCGCGCGTGTCACGAGAGAGCGCGCTACCAACATGCGTCAACATCGCGTCGCGCCTGGGCTGGTCGCGCCAGCTGTGGGAATCTACCGTCATACGGTCGGCGAAACCCGAGCAGCACTTGTCAGGAAGGGAGATCAACAGGACCCTCAGAACAGAAAATTTTCATCGAGCTCCGAGAATTTTGTGATAAACGAAGTAACTCTCAAACTCGTTCCCGGAACTTGCCGCAAGGACTATACAGTCGGCTCTGTGGCTTGTGGACCTTGCCAAACAGACATCAATACAGACCGAAAGTCACGAGCCACCGACTATAACGACGAGGACAACGACAAGACACCGCCATGGCCGAGCAAGTAGGTGGTTATAACTGCGCGATCCCTCATGGCCCTCACACATATCCTCTGGTAGATCGAGAAAGCATTCCAGAAACAACATCTCTTCCAAAATGCTAAGGCCCGTGGTCCGTACCTGGCTTCATCTCACCCAGGCTCACGACGGTTTAATCTGACGATTCAATCCAGCCGGCAAAAAGGTCGCAACGAAGGAGAAGCGGTGGTATAAGGATGTCGGTCTTGGGTTCAAGACCCCTTCGGATGCAATCAATGGGACATACGTTGGTCTGTCTATGGCTCTATTTTGACATCCCTGGCGTCAATACTAATCTGCAGGCCTGCAGACAAGAAATGTCCTTTCACTGGTGACGTCTCGATTCGAGGGCGTATTCTGACCGGAAAGGTTGTTTCGACGAAAATGACGCGGACCCTCATCATTCGACGGGACTATCTCCATTACATTCCAAAATACAGTACGTGGACGGTAGATGTTGTGGGTCTCACGAAATAACTTGGCCATCAGATCGTTACGAGAAACGGCACAAAAATTTGGCGGCACACGTCTCGCCAGCTTTCCGAGTGGAAATTGGTGATGTAGTGACAGTTGGTAAGTTTTTGAGGCATCTTGCTCCGGATCTTCACTGAGGACGTGCGATAGGACAATGCCGACCCCTATCGAAAACAGTGCGGTTCAATGTGCTGCGGGTAGCAAAGAACAAGGCGCAATCGAAGGCGTTTGGGAAGTTCTGAGTGGATAGCATTGGTCATGAGTTGGGCGAGATTATCACTTGTTTCTATACTGCTGTACGGCCATGCCCAATATGCACAGTATGCTGTGAATATGATAAGGATATGAAAACTTGGCACTGGACACGGACGCACTGCAATGGCCCTGTCGAAAAGGGATTAGATGAACAAACAAGAGCCAAACAGGCTTTGCACGGCGGTTGGTAAGTTGGACCTGGAAGTCGCAGTGTGCTGGACATCAACAAGGCCATCGACTTGGACGCCGCCCAAAAACGCTCTTGTAAATCACCCGCTCCTTCTTTTCATCATCCAAACTGGCGCCCACCCTGCTTTCCGTTTTTACCTCGCGGCTCTCCAAAGCTCGTCCCCAGTCACCGCAACCACAGCGAGGCGAGATGGGCCAACAGCCATCCAAGAAGAGCAAGAAGGGTGCAAAGGACAAGGACAGAGACCTCGCATCTGGCTCTCCTTCTCTCGATCCTTCCACCGAAACTCCCAGCGAAGACACACCCCAGTCCAGCCTCTCACGAGCGACTGGTGCTGTTACCACCTCCGACTCCAGGGCCCTCCCCAACGGAAACCCTTCTATCAATGTCTCTGATCCGCAAGGCGCTCCTCTCACTTCCCAAGGTGATCTTTCGCGCAGTCAAGGTTCTCCACAGGAACAATCCCCCAACCCCACCGCATCAGGTCCCTCGTCCCCTTTGCCCTCCCCAAGAGCCCCCGCGACCCCCCTCGACATCCCCACCCAGACAATCCTTGCAAACAGCAATCCGTTCAATCCAGGATCGACGAGCAGTGGTGCCCCCGGAGAGTCGGTGGGGAATGGCGCTTCGAAGGATAAGCAGAAGCAGCTGGACATTGACGACATGATTCAACGGCTTTTGGATGTTGGTTATACCGGCAAAGTCAGCAAGTCTCTTTGCCTCAAGAATGCAGAAATCACTGCCATATGTCACGCCGCGCGCGAAGTGTTCCTTAGCCAGCCAACTCTGGTGGAACTCTCGCCTCCGGTGAAAATTGTTGGGGATGTCCACGGACAGTATTCGGACCTCATCCGCCTTTTCGAGATGTGTGGATTTCCTCCAGCCGCCAATTACCTCTTCCTTGGCGACTACGTCGATAGAGGAAAACAAAGCCTCGAAACCATCCTCCTACTCCTGTGCTACAAGATCAAGTACCCCGAAAACTTTTTTCTCTTGCGTGGTAACCACGAATGTGCTAACGTAACCCGAGGTAAGTCTTGGTCTTGTACTGTGTCGTCGTACTTCATCCCATTCATAGTATACGGCTTTTACGACGAATGCAAGCGGCGATGTAATATAAAGATATGGAAGACTTTCATCGACGTTTTCAACTGTCTCCCCATAGCCGCGATCGTCGCCTCGAAGATATTCTGCGTTCATGGCGGATTGTCTCCTTCATTACACTCCATGGATGACATCAAACGGATACAGCGACCTACGGACGTACCCGACTATGGGTTGCTCAACGATCTCTTGTGGTCGGACCCGTCTGACTCCGCTTTGGATTGGGAGGATAATGAAAGAGGTGTAAGCTATTGTTTCGGGAAAGGAATCATCAACGATTTCTTGGTGCGTTATGACATGGACCTGATATGCCGAGCGCATATGGTGGTTGAGGATGGTTACGAGTTTTGGAACGAAAGAACGTTGGTGACGGTCTTTAGTGCGCCGAACTACTGTGGAGGTGAGTTGCTTTTATCTCCATACAACCATCTAATTGAGCAAGTTCATTCCAGAATTCGATAACTATGGAGCATGCATGAGGTTTGTATATTCTCGATGGCGCTGCCTGTGCTTACCCGGAAATGTTTCCAGTGTATCTGAAGATCTGCTGTGCGCTTTTGAATTGCTCAAGCCATTAGACGGCGCTGCTCTTAGAAAAGAGATGACGAAAGCTAAACGAAAAAGGCATGGAATTTAGACTTACGATCACTGTCATAGCCTAACGCACGCTGTTTTAACTAGTCTCATGACCGCGACATGATGGCCATTGGTCCACGGCTCCAGTCAAATTACACTTGATCACGAGTTTTACTTCACGAGCCTCCTTGTACTTGGGCAGTTAAGCTGCCTTCCCATCACCGAGCTATCTGCTCGGCTGATCCTTGTTCTCGTGCGTTCAACCAGATTGGTGATCTTGCCCACCGATTTACGGTTTCCTCTCTTCATGAATCTAACTCTTCCCCAGACTTTGTTACGTCTCCCCTCATATCTGTCTCATTCTTTTATCTCTACATACACCCTTGTGCGAGCCTCGCATTGTGATATTTGATGGCCCATCTCCTCCGATGCTGTGGACTTGTAACAATATTGTTTTTTGTTGATGGGTTCTCTTTCGGTTTTTACCCGTTCACTCCCTCCTCCTTGTGTTGCTATCTAATCATCGACGTCATGGCTTTTGCTCGTCCATAAATAAATCGTAATTATACACTTCGCATCTACCACTTTTATACCCTTCGGCTTTGATGCTCCTAAGCCTCCGTCGCGACGACCGCACCCATGGTACGGATCGGTTACGACATTGATATTTATGTGTGCGAAGCTGACAGAATTTAGCGTTTAGACCTGCCTGTGCGAGTCCAACCTCGGGCGGGGCATCAATATTCTTGACCTAGACGAATTTCAAGCACTCATTCTCTTTGACAGATCATGTACATGGACTCCTTCTCGGATTCCCGCCTCTAGGTCGCTCCGTTTCTCTCGGCGCAGTAGGCAACGTTGCGAAGGTATTTAAACTTTCTCTGCATCGAAATAGGCGAGACGTGGGATAGTCCCGGATTGGTTCGATCGTCGTTGAGTCGACCCTTGAAGCTTCAAGTCCTGGGGCACGACTGCCTTTCCCCGTTTGCCATTTGCCACTGATGTGGGTCCAGGCGATATCAGTGAACTAAGGGTGCAAAGCACTTCATGCTGTCCGAGGAAAGCTAAAGAACACTCAAGATCTTGCTTAGTTCACAACGGAGGGTTACAACAAGGAAATATTCAACGAATGATATGGTGGTTTCGGTGCAACGAGTCAATAAAAACGAATAAACATTTAGATGCGGAGGAAGTCGTTGACAGTGCCATCGGCTGGTATATGAGTGATTAGTGTGAACTCCAGGGTCGAAGAGTGGTTGGTACTCACGAATAGCGGTGATGGCAGCCTTGGTGGATGCGGTCTGGATCTTGGTGGACCAGGCGGCGGGGGTATCATTACCTTCAATGCTGATGCGGTAGGCAAGAGAACCGGCGACGTGGGGAGTGGCCATCGAAGTTCCAGAGATGCTGTTGGTCGCGGTAGTGCTGCCAATCCAGGTGCTGATAACGTTCACACCGGGTGCGAAGACGTCGACGAGTGCGCCGTAGTTGGAGAAGTAGGCACGGGCGTCAGTGATATCGGTGGCACCGACAGTGACGGCAGAAGGAGCACGAGCGGGGGAGTAGTATTGTGCGTCGTCGTTGCTGTTCCCGGCGGCAACCTGCATTGAATGGGGTAAGCATCAGGTTCCGTGGACAGAAGTAGGCGAGACTTACAACAACATGGACACCGCCGGCAGTCAAAGAAGCGACGGCATCATCCAAAGGTTGGCTTGCGCCACCGCCTAAGGACATGGAGACGATGGAGGGACGGCCAGAGGCATGGGCCGAAGTGAGGACGTAGTTGAGGCCGGAGACACTACAGCTTGTCTTAGAAAATACTCCATGGCCAGGCTGCGGAGGCACTTACATGTCGGAGACGGTACCGGAACTAAAGAGATACCGTTTTTCAGAAAAAGTCAAAATTATGGAATGCTTCGGCTTACCCTTGGTCGCTCAAAACCTTGACGGCGATGAGGCTGACCTTCTTGGAGATACCGTAGGCCCTGCTACCAATGGTACCACTAGAATGGATGTGGGTTATCGTCAGGCTTGGCAGGAGGAGTGCACGCACGAGCAGTGAGTTCCATGACCATGACCATCAGCGTTACTGTGTTCAATAGTATTTAGGGGGGGACACAGGTAGAATCACGATCCACGTACGCGTATCCGCCGAAAGTCGCACCCCAGCGAGCGCGTCCGCCGAATTCAACCTGATGGATTTTGATTAGCACGTATTCTAGAAGTCGGGAAGCGCTTAGATACTCACATGATCGGTGTAGATGCCTGAATTTCAACAAGAGCATGTTAAGGTGTTTCACAAGGCATGAATAAATCAAACTAACCGGTATCTAAAGCTTTCGTGAGCACGCTATGATATGAGAATAAGCGAGTCACATACCAACAACGTAGACATCGACACCTGAGCCAGCAGCGGCATCATTCCAGGAGTAGGAGAAGGCGAGCTGGCTATCGTTCTGGTTGGTCAGCTTGCCAGCCTGAGTAATCCGCTGGAGACCCCAGGGTGCGTTCGTCCTGGATGTGTGTTAAAACAGATAAAAATCAAATCGAAGTCACATACTGGGAGTTGACGGATGGGTCGTCGGTGATCGACATGATACCATCCTCAGCGATGTACTCAACATCCTGGGAAGCCCTGAGCTGGTTGAGTTCATCCTGGCTCAAAACAGCTGGAAAAAGAGACTGCGTCAGGAACCTATTCAGAGCCGAACAGAACGATAAATCGTCGTACCGGCGAAGCTGTTAAAGTTCTCCCAGGATTCGACAACCTGTTGGATGCCGAACTGATTGGAAGCACCAGCCTTGAGCTTCACGATATACTTGCCGGTCTTCTGGCCATTGTAGGTCTGGACACCTTGCAACTGAGCTGGGGCTGCAAGAGCAGGGACTGCGAGCACAAGGGAGAGGATGGCCGTGAAGGAGCGCATAGTGAAGGTGGTGTTTCTCGAGTGAGGAGAAAACTTTGGGCACTTGGATGCTGAAGAATTGGAGATGCCTCTGGATATATTTTATACTTTGTTTAGGCCAGCTGCCCGGGAAAGAAGAAGTTTCTATGGATGATGAATATTAGCAGTCGGATGGTGAAAACGGCTTCGCAACATGATACCGTCGTAGATAGTTATTGAGAAGCATGGATCGCATTGCCTATCGCTCAGCTGATAAACCGAGCTCAATAGGTGTTCCACATGCCAACACGGAGGGCCAACGGTCAGTAACCGTCGCTTGCGAGCAAGTGGCTGAACCGCTGATTAGGTATCCCCGGCATGTGGGGTCAAAGTGAACCAAGCGACGCAAAATATAGTTGGGGATGAACAATACCAGGTGCACGGAAGAACATACGAGGATCATCCATCGAGCTGCACTGGGTACACAACGAAGATTACAACTGAATTGAGCGTCCACGCGTTTCAGGAAAAAGCCCTCGAGATTTGAAATAATGGTCCCTTTGCAGAACTTTGGCCAGGTTTCGACGTTCCTGATTCACTAATCCCCGGTGATAACGTGCTAGCATTGTCGTGTGCACCGTATTCCCATTTGGATTTGGAAGCAGTATGCACTCTAAGGAGGTACAGAGACGTCGGCCGTGGCCCCAGTTAATCGATGCTTCAATATTGACCGTGATGGTCATAGTTTTGGAGGCTAGAATCTAGGATAGTAAAGAGACCACAGGATAACCCGAAGAGACGATGTAAGCCATATGCTACTCACCTTCCCCGTAATCAGCAAAGGGCAGGTGATTCGGTAGCGCACTGGTAGAGGAAGCCCATAGGCGAAAGGTAGAGCATATGAAGTCATTCTACGTCATTAAGCAGTGCCAGAGCAGAATGAGTATAGATCACGATGCTCTAATTGACATGTCGTATGTCAAGATACTGAAAGCAACTACAATCATCAATGAACCAATAACGCTCCAAAAAGTCAATAATTCGAGACCAGGCCCGAAAAATATCTACGAACGATCAGTGATTTATACTCTGAGCGAAGTATAACCTGGCTTACATCCGTGACAAATACCAGTACAATGGTCAACAAATTCCCGACGGAAGTGATGATAGGTCCCCAAATGCCGAGTAAAATCTAAATAGGTTCGATTAGAGTGGAATGCGGTTCGTCGTATGCACTCACCATAAAACATGCGTTGAACATTACTCCAGAAAGTGCAATTCCGGATATGGCTAAATATGTTTGGAGGTTCTCTGGAAGTCTAAAGGGTTCTATTCCCGAGTGGTGCAAAATGGGCAGAGGCGTCCATAGGGTTATCAGAGTGCATAAACCAACGGCCGAAGTGATGAAATTAGGGTGCAAGCCGAAGGGGGGTGGGTATGCAAATGCACTCGCGGTTGCGGAGGGTTGTTCTGTCGGTGCCTCGCTGTCGGGGACGCGCTCATATGAGTCATGAGATGGCGATGTCGGAGAAGTGGGTAATGCGATATATTTCTTGTATAGCACTTGGTAGAGTCCATAGGCGATAGATGCGACAAGTGTCAGCAGATTGCCTATCAGTGGGGCGGAGAGTTGGTCGTTTCGAACCGATGCGGAATCGTAAGTTGGTGATGCTACTCCCCCGTACACCACTGCTGTGACGCCAATAGTTGCTACAACGACTGCAGACAAGGGTCGCCATTGCCAGGTTAGGTTGAAGAAATACAAGGAAAGCGCATAAGCAAAAAAGGCGTTGGTATTCCATATGGCTACAAAAGAAGTCAATTATTTGACCATGCCGCATCAATTGAATAGGAATACCCGTAACGTCGCTGATTCTGGTGGTGTAAAGATAAGATAAAATGACGCCATCAGAAACTTGCAAGACTCACGAGGCAAGCGATACCGCGATGAACCAAAGTAATGCGGGCACAGTGATTCCGAGTGTTAGGATGAAAACCAAGACGGAAAAGCGTCGTAAGGGGAAACTTATCCCGTCAGAGCCCGAGGAAAGGTGGTCTGACAGGGAGCGAATGACACCCTTTAGGAGTGCCCCGGTGGAATAATTAGTGGTGTAGGTAAGGTAGATGAGATGCAAGGGTAATATTATCCAGAATGACGAATGGACGATATAACTGTACAAGTCATGACAGGCAAGTTGACATGAAGGAGAAAGGGCGTACAAAAGGAAGTAGGGTTGACGATAACCCAAGGTTGTCTGAACGTACTAGGAAATCAAGAGGCCATGTCAGTGCACGCCAGTGGCGAAAGACGGTGAGAACCCGTTACCTGCGTCAGTTCGGTCTCGACGACGAAAGCAAGCAGAGTCAGAACAAAGACCGCGGTAGCCATCTTTCCACCGAGGCGGTCAAGAAGCGAATGCTCTGATGCCATCGAGATATCGACAAAGACAAGTCGGCATGTGCTAAAACGAGAGTGTGCCGTTGAGGATGGGTCGGAGCTCTCAGGCGAGCCTGCGATCACGTGGCGCTAAAAACATTGAGCGCGTCGTCACTGTCAGTCCACCCATCATCGACTGCTCCATCATGTTTCGAGTCGCAGTGTCAACAAGCAGATCATTGCTCTCTCGCTTTCGCGGGCCAGTGACGCCACACCTCCCACACCGCCATGTGTTGCCAACCATCCAGACACAAGCCCCGGTCCTCACAAGAGGAATGAAAGTTCGGTCTTCAGTCAAGGTCATGTGTGACGGGTGTAGTGTGGTTCGAAGAAAAGGTCGTGTTTATGTTGTATGCTCAAAGAATCCCAAGCACAAGCAGGTTTGTCTTTTTTGCCCGGTTTCCTGATTCAACTCGGCACTGATTTTCGTCTTGCAGCGACAAGGTTGAGCCTCCGTTAGAACTATCAATTTGTCGGGTTCATGTCATCATACACCGCGTGTCCACATCTGGAACTCGTACTCTACCCCGTTTTCGTTTTGTACCCCTGCTGGTATCTCAAATCCCACCCATTCCTCCAGCTCTCCATGAGTTGTTTGCTTCCACTCTGCGCCTATCTCGTTTCCTTGCGAATTCGGAAAGAACGTATCGCAATCCTCAAACGCTGGAGAAACGATCCTTGTGAGGAGGATACGATCAACAAAGCCCGTGTCGCCCTCTGGTTCTAGGGCGATGCTTTGCTCGTATATTGTAGCACCACCGATGATGAATGTCTTGTCGATTGGGACTGGTGTCGCGTCATCTAATTGTTTCACCGCATCCGTGAGGTCGGATGCGAGTCTGGGGCCTTCTGCACATCTATCGCGAATATCAACATGCGGTCAGCTCAGCACGAAGAGCCTACAGTGAATACGCCGCATTGCGACTAATGACAACGTTCAACCGTTTGCCTAGAGGTCGAAACTTATTCGGGATGCTTTCCCATGTCTTTCGTCCCATAACCACTGCATTCTGTTTGCCCTCTGCCGCCTCCGAAGTAGCCCGAGCAAAGTACTTCATCTCTTTGGGGAGTCGCCAAGGTAAACTTCCATGACGCCCAATGCCATTTGCCTTACTTGCAGCAACGATGATGGTCAAACGGCGCATGTATGCAGGGAGGTAGTACAGACGATGGTGGTAGAGATCAAAAGTATAGCTAATCTGACGACGCTCAATTCCATTTTTTCCATTCAGACCCTGTTGGTGGCTTGACCTCGACAGGGGCCCTCTTAACTTCGTCCCAGTTTGTGCTGAGCGTGGTCCCTCCACTCTCCGAATAACTCTTCATCATCGCTCGCTTTGTCTCCTCATCCGCATCGCCATAGAGTTTCTGGAAGAATGAGTTCAGTGTGCTATCGCCACCCACATTGGGGTCCTCTTCCAAGGACTTCTCCTTGTCGGAACCGAGAATGTTATTGGTAATTCCATCCCAATTCTTCTTGGGTTTTGGCCGGGCTTGGGGTTCGGAAGAGGTGGAGGGGAATTGGGAGGGAGTGGCGAGCACTAAAGCGCGTGTTTGGTCAGTGTGTCAAAGCGAATCGAATCGATCGGGGACGCGTACAGTCAGGAGTGTCTCCTAGAAGAATGCCCCAGCGGCCCACAACGGCTTTGACAAGTCGGATTTCCACCTTTACCTTTCCAACAGTAAAGTTGCTGGCCTCGGTGTCGATCTGGCCTTTCAAGGGTTCCAAAACCAGCAGTTTATCCTCATGCTGGTATGTCAACTTGATGGAAAGGGGCCAATGTTAAATCGCGTTACAAGACACTATAAAATGGTCATACCCTTCGTGGCTCGAACTTGATTGAGACTTTCTCGGGATCAGCGTTACGATCGAACACAGAGACGGTGAGCTTCTCATCGGTCTCGTAGAATTCGTGTCTGTGTATATGATATAATTATCAATCGTACGGGTGCTGGAGTATATGTGTTACCTGGGGGTTGTCATCTTAGTGGCGGGAAGTGGTTGATAGGATAAAGTTGACTGGGGCACCAAAACAGTTTATATAGACCCTAAGCTGTTTGACCTAAACAATGCATCTTTCGAGCACATTCGATGCGTTTGTGGCAGAAAAGGGTGTGTCACGTGTGAACCACCCGCCATAGCGGCGAACCCAGAACTGCTCGTCGATGTGTAAGTCCGCCCCCTTGACGCAACCCGATTCATTTCCGTGTTCAGTAAACGAGTCATGAACAGATACTTCTCAAGCGAAAAACGTGCACATCTATCCAGACGCAATTGATCCCGAGCATGCCAGGCTCAGCGAGCCCCACCTAAACCAAAGGTCTACAAATAGACGAGAGCTTGCGAAGTAAATTCCATCAGTGGATTTGTTATCTTCCAAGATGTCGACCGTTCCCAAAGCCATCCTATATCATTCTCCGGAATCCGTCTGGTCCGCAGTGGGTGAGTTACAACGGAGGTTGCCTCGCTTGATACCCAGCTGACGTCACTTCCGTAAGTTCTCCTCACATTGTAAGCAAGCTAAAGACCCCATCAACGTGAACTGAGGCTGTAAAAGGGAAGAAAAGGGATATGCCTCAGACGAAGTTGATTTGAAGGTGGTTGATCTTGGTCGGGTTCTCGAGGTCTTGCTGCAACTAGCTTTCTAATAAAGACTATTAGGAAGAGGAGAAAATCTAGATCCTGCCTTTCTTCGTATCAATCCCAAGGGTAAGCAAATCGTCACCACTGCTGTGATCGCATGATCGACCACCGCAACAGCGACGGTTCCAACCCTGGTTGTTCCTCTCGAGAAGACATTGTCGCAGGAGGTCGAGAGTCGTTATAAAGCGATTACCTCCACAAAGGTGTGCTCACACTGGATGGATAGGCAACCACTAATCAAGTATCTGTCAGGACATCGTCGAGTTCTTGGATAGGTCGAGATCTACACGCTCGCGGACGCACACGACCTCGACTGCGCCAGCGCCAAGTCTGACACCAGCCACCATTTCATTTTCAGCGAAAAGTAACTTGGTAATTGACACCCTCTTGCACGGTGATGCTGGCGATCCGAATCGGTTGACGATGTTCAGCATCCGGGATGAGGACTCTTTAAAAAAGCTGGCGTCAACGTACGGGTCAAAGGTAGTCGGGAGGCAGGAAGCTCTTGGCAAATATCTCCAAAAAGCGGAATCTGGGGAATTAGTAGTCTCCGAGAAAGTCAAGACCTTATGGCGAGAGAAGAAAGCCGGAACGGATATCTTAGTTGACGTCTACGCAAAGGCTGATATACCGATCACCGACCTTCCAGTCGAGGATCAGGTGAAGCGACAAAAATATCTCCAGGGTTCCAGCGACATGTGGCAAGTCGGGCTGAAAGAGGTCTTGACGCAACTTGAAAAGGAAATCATAGGACCATACGTGCTAGGTAACCTTTAGACTCTCTGGGTATGAAATGGATAGAGCTAAAGAGATCTTGCAGGCGACCAGGTGTCGCTTGCAGACCTGCACTTGGCCGGCTGGCTGGGCCGGGTTCTCTGGGTTGTACAGGCCCGTGCGGAGGACGACGGGAAAACGGCAGTGAACAAGTTGAGAAAGGCGGCGGGTCTGGAGGAATTGGGGGAATGCAAGTTGGCGGCGTTCTGGGATGCAGTAAAGGAGCGGGCGAGTTGGAAGAAAGTGTACGGGGCAGGCCTGTATTAGTTTACGGTTTGGCTCGGTTTGTATCTGTGATTACCGTAACTGTGCTCAGTCCTTAACACTGCCCTCATCGTTCTGCCCGACGACCTCCTCATGCCATCAAACGTCCTCGAGGACTATGACAGTTCTTCTAGTGACGATTCAGTCCGCACCGCACGCGGTTATCCTCTCACCACTGTCCCCCTCCTAGCCAGTGATTCCCTACGCACCGAGTTTTTGTTCCCACCTCCACCTCCGCCGTCCAACGATTCCGACGGTTCTTCGAGTGCATCAACCACCCCCGTTCCCTCCAGGTCTCCTTCTCCTCACGCTCGCACACATTTTTCAATCTTTCGACAGGCCTCTTCTTCATGCACATCAGAGACAGACAGCGAATCGCCCTCCCCCCGACCCCGTTCCCGTAACAGATCTCCTTGGTGGCAAGAAGACCAAAGGCGATGGTGGTCATTATCTCGTAGGCGCCGCAGACGTGGTCACACATTTGCCCGTACGACAAAGCGCTGGTTGCGACAACTCGTTCGGCATCCTTTGTTTCCTCGACAGCCAGTTACCATCGTATGATGCTTATCTTTTTCACCTTCGCCCCTATCTGAGTTCTCTACTTTTAGGTCTTGACATTAATTCTATTTTCCACCTTTGCTATCCTTCTCACTCTTCTGTTGATCTACATCCTTAATCCCGACAAGGAGCCTCTACCATGGCGTGCCTATTGCTCTGTTCCAAACACATACTATAGGGTTGACCAGCTTCCTGGTTTGTCTTCAGCTCCAAATACTTTCCTGTTCCCAGAAGCTGCGCAACCTCAACGACCTGCCTTTCCCCCTGCGAATTTCGATTCGCTTTCCCCGGCTGGTGTCTATATTGGTATCTTTTCTATTGATTCCGCCATCGAACGAAGGATGTTGGTTCGCACCACCTGGGCAAACCATCCTCGCAGTCGAAATGGCGCTGGTGAAGGCGACCAAGGCAGAGGCACCTCCAAATCGATTGTTCGGTTCATAATGGGACAACCCAGAAGCGATTGGGCAACTAGGATTAAGATGGAAATGGAAAGTGAGTAACATAATGCGATTTCACGTGGTACCCTCTATAACGTGTTTCCACAGTGTACAACGATATCGTCATTCTACCAACACCAGAAAACATGAACGGAGGCAAAACCCATACATTCTTTACCTGGGCTGCATCAAATGCATGGGTCCCACCAGCATACGATGACCCTACGCCACTCCCCTCAATTACCTATTCCAACCAAACTTCTCCGCCCCCGCGTGTTGCTCCTCACGACCCACAACTAGCTCGCACTGACTCCTCTCGCGCGAACCCAAAGTCATGGGTCAGACCAGATTTCGTGGTCAAGGTCGACGACGACGCCTTTGTCATGATCGCTGAACTCGAAGGTCGTCTGCGTGCCGAGTTGTATGCAGAATCAAGCACAAATGGTCACCTTGCACTTCGTTCTGACAACGTTACAAATAACCAGGAGAGGTCATTGATTTCGAGGGAGTCGAACGATCCCATGATATACTGGGGTTATCTGGTGACAAACCGACTTCACCAATTTATGGCTGGCGAGCTTTATGCGTTAAGCTGGAATTTGGTGGACTGGGTATCCAGAGATCCGGTTGTCAGGACCATGATTCGTGGTGCGGAGGATAAGCAAACCTCGAAGTGGATGAGAATCCACCCTCGTGCGTCTGAAATTCGATGGGCTGGTGAACGGTGTTGGATGTATGATCATCCTCGCTCTGGGACAGTGTACGTTCGAATGCCTGCTATCTCGCCGAAACTTTAACTGACTTGTACCATCCCAGTTACTCGCACGGTTTCCTGTTCCCGTCTGAAGCCAACCGCATCAAGCGCGCTGTGGGTCCCCAGCTTGATCGTCACGTCCCTCCGGTTGGCCATGAAGAACTGCAAGGTGCAGTGGGTGTTAATATACCAACTCCATCATCCTGGGCCCAGTCCAGCGTTTCGACTTTCGGCGTTCGATATGCTCCCCCCGTTGCGGAATTGTCTGCTCCCTATAGTGTCGAGGCAATGGTGGAAGGGAGTGACATGTCTTCACTAGGAGAAGGTATTTTGATTATATGCATCGCTGTCGCACCTTCAGTGGTTGACATCTGAAACTTTCCAGGTAATTCAATGACCCCTCAATATGCATGGGAACACCGCGAAGGCCAGGTCAAGCGATACGAGGGCAAACGACTTGGTGGGACTGTCGTCGTGCACTTTATCAAGAAGCATATGTGGTTCCTGGAAACTGCAATCGCTTTGTTGGAGAGCAACGATTTCTCGGAGTGGGAGCTATTCCAAAAGGGGGAGAACGTGAAGGCGGCATAGGACAGGTTTTTTCTTTCGCTCTGGAACCATAGCAAATACATTCCTTTCACTCGCTGTTCTTTTTGGACGTTGACCTGTATTGTATCCTCAGCGCCTTTCGTGCTTCACCGCGGTCATATCGTACACTTTACTTCTGGGTCAAGGGTTTGCGATGACGATGATGGTATTGTTCGCCACAAATGAAAGCTATAAGTAGTCCTCGGACGAGTAAATAAGACATGCATACGTAGAAAGTAAATGAAATCAATAGCCATCTAACGCATGACCAGGATTGTACTGTACTTGAGTTGTTGGGGTGTAAAACGGAGTGGGTGATTGATATCGTTGTGTTACTGCACGAGTGATAGTGGGTTCCCATTTTCTGAACCACTCGCCTTCTCGTATACCGATTATCTGAGATGTTCCTTGGGTGAGGGCTGTTTGTGGTTGACCTTTACCGCTAGGAAGTGACGAGGTGGATTCTTCGCCCGCATGGGCTGGTCGTTTCAAAGCATAAGCACCACCGCAAACTTCCCAACGACCTCCACCACGAGAATGGAACCGTTTGAAAAGCCAGATGAATGGGAATATCAAGGTGATGATGGAGAGGAATTTGAGCCATTTGTTAGAGAGCATCCTAGAGATTTTGTTGTCTGGTCGGATGTAGACTTTGGAGCTGTAAGGTACGAAGTAAATCCTTAGGTCTCCGTGATAGTTTGTGGATATGATAGAGGAACGGATGGCACTTTCGAGTTGTTGGAGGTTCCATCCGTACATGATCTAGGTGCGCGTCCGTGAGGAGGACGTCAAAGGATTCGATGGAAAGAAACGAACCTTTTCGTATACGAATTCCTTTAGGTATTTAGGACTTGCGCAATATTCATCCGCCCAATCTCTAACGGTCTTAGAAGACCTTAACACGTCCACTCGTTCATCGGCCAACGTCCCTTCTCTGAAGTTCTGGCGACTATTCTGTCCTACCCAAGGAGGCAAACCCAGTGCCCTCCTCTCTCCCAACCACTCTTTGTAAGTCTTAATCTCCGCTTTGGTGGCCGCTCTTCGTTTGATTCCGTCATCACTACTAGGTTGTAGGAGATCTTCAACTTCTCTGATCATCTTCCCTCGATAAACAGGTTCGTTGTCGGGCACACTCCATTGAACGACCGACCGAGGTTCGATATGTCCCCCTATTTCGACGGAGAAATCGAAATCAATGACGGTTTCGCTTCTGGTTTCATTACGACCCTCGGAACGACCGTTGCCAGCTACCCAGTGGCTGCGCATTTCCGTGTGACTACCCTGACAGGAAAGTCTGTACATGGGCGCACTTTGGGACTGAGAGAGGAGGAAGCGGTATAGAGCTTCACCTGATACATTGGGAAGTGAATTTATGGACACCAGAAAGGAGGATAGTTGGAATTACCGTCGCCGTTTAGATGTGGGTCATGAGAAACAACGTCATCATTGGCGACGAGGAAAAATTCAGCCTCGTAAGGTGTAAACTCTGGGGGTGATACGTCCTGTCCAGGACCTGTACCATAACCGTAATCGGGGAGACTATCGAGAGGGATTGAAGAACTGGGATCTTCATCCTGAAAAGGCGGAGGAGGCTCGCTCGAGCTGGATCCTTGCATGGTGGTTGAGCCAGATGCAATAGCAGGCTGTTTTAAAGAGTGAGCTGCGGCCGGGTTGCCGTCCTGCCGTGGTTCTTGCACAGGGTCGAGGTCAAGAATCATTGTGGTGGAGTCAAAGGACGAGTCAAGGATAAATGTGAGTTAGATAAGTACAGTGCAAGTCAATATGGTGCACCCTATAGGTCACCCTGTATAGCCGTCCAAGGCGCGAGCAGCATATGATGGCACATCGCCGAGGTCCATGATGGGATCCGACCTCTGCAAGTGGTTTATAGCAGACTGCTTAATGGTATACTCCCACTTCTTGAACCATTCCCCCTCCCGTAGCCCGTACACCGTTACCGGACCCGTGTCCGTCTGGACGAAGCGCGATTCGACGCCAGATCGCAATGCAGGGAACTCAGCCTTGGCCGAAGTTTCCCCGACCTCTTTATCTCCGTCTCGAACAGAGTCCACGTGTTTGAAACCATAAGCACCGCCGCAAACCTCCCACCTCCCGCCGCCTTTGGAGTTGAAGCGCTTGAATAGCCAGATGAAGGGGTATATGAGGAAAAGCATGAGCAGACACTTGACCCACGTCTTGGAAAGCATGCGAGAGAGCTTGTTGTCGGGACGAACGAAAATCTTGGTACCAGAGAGATTGAACGAGACGTGTATACGCCCTTGATAGCCTGTCTCTGCTATGGCTGCTCGAACCGCAGTTTCGAGGGCGGCGATATCCCAACCGTGGACAAACTGGGAAAGAGGAGGTTTTATGAGACAGTCTTATGGCGGTAAAGCACGCACTTTTTCGTATAAAAACTCCTTCAGAATCTTGGGACTGGCGCAATACTCGTCTGCCCACTGTCTCAACGTCTGCGAGGACTGCAACACCGCAAGGTGGTCCGTGCCATCTGGGTCGATCCACGGGGGAAGTCCCTTGTCGTGGCGGTAGTGCTCGCGGGCCTTGAAGCTTTTGATTTCCTCTTTGGTGGCCTTGCGACGACCTTGAGGCGCCTGGACTTGCCTTACCATCAGGCCACGGTACGCTGGCTCGTCATCTGCGAGGGACCAATGGACCGGACCAGCGACGATTTGGGACGAAAAATCGACATGGAAATTGAAATCAGTGATGGTCTCGGTATAGGTCTCTGTTCGCATCGACGATGTGCCATTGATGGTGGTGCGGACGATGCGAGTCCTTGTTTCGGTATGGGTGCCACGGCAGTGGAGGGTATATTTAGGATATGCCGCGGACTGCTCGAGCAGAAAACGGTAGAGGGCTTCTCCTGGCAAGAGCAAGGTTTTGATTGGAACAGAGAAGCGCTCGAAGCAAACGAAAGGACAATACCGTCGGTGTTGAGATGGGTGTCATGAGAGACGATGTCGCCGTCACTCTTCTGAAAAAACTCAGCTTTGTAGGGCTCAAAGGGAGGAGGGTCTGGAGGGAGCATGTCGACGGCGACATGGGCCGGGGAGCCAGTGGGTTCAGCCATGAGGGATGTTGAGGTGCATGGCGTTCAGAGCGCTGAGCTTGGCTGAGGGCTGTGATGTTCCTGACCGGCTACATAACTGGTGCCTGCCAAAGAGCTTAAAATCATTTCAATTGACGTCAGTCGTGCCTCTGCCTCTGCCGTTTAGCAGGCGTTTCTCGCCGTCGTTGATGGCGTCCTCCGACTTGTCGTCTGCCTCTGCTTCCAGTTCAAGCGCCACTCCTTTGCCTTCACTTTCTTCCACTTCACTCTCCGAGTCTTTTCTTTCCTCCAAGTCTTCAATGTCTGCTAGCTCTGACTCCCGTTCATCTCTTTCGTCCTCGACGGTTTCCACTCCTTCTTCATCCCCCACAACGAGCTCGTCTACTGCTCCTCCCCCTCCTTCTCTCACGTCTTCGTCGTCCTCTTCGTCGTCTCCCACTCATCTATCATCTACCACAACGACCTCCACGACTCCCGATGTCACGACACCCTCGACATCTCCACCTTCACAGGTGCCAGAGACCACCTCAAGCTCCACCACACCTCCACCTCCACCGCCCGCATCGACATCGTTCTTCGCACCCCCTCCAACGTATGTTCATTAGTGCCAGACCAGCCTACAGACTTCTCATATCTCAAGCATAGGTCCACGAGCACTTTTCCATCGCCTGTATTCATTACCACGACTGATCTATCCGGACAAATCACGACATCCTCTCCCTCGGCCCTAACCACCTACCTCACCACGACGGCTGGGGACGGCCAGCCTGTCACCGTCACCGTGGTCCAAGTGAACCCAACCCTGAGTGGGCCAAACACGGGCACCAGCGGCTCAGCCAATTCCCCGTGAGTTTATCGCCTACATGCTATACTTCTCTTATCCTTGCCTATCAGCTTCTTCAAGAATACAGGCGCAGTCGCTGGCGTCTTTCTACTTGTTGGTCTAACTGCTACATCCATAATCCTCTGGATAATATTTGCTATTCGCCGTCGTAGGCGGACTCGCCGCCTTGATCACGACACCGCCGTTTCTGCGACTCTCGCCGCAGTCGGCTTCCATCGTACTCCTCTTGACGACGATGACGACCCGGCAAATGCTTCCCACCGATCTCGTTATGGCTCTCCAGAAGCCGAGATGATGCACCGCTCAAGTTCCGCATTTGCGGTCAACTCCATCAGCTCCATTCCTAGCGGCGCCAGGACCTCTGGCTACCTCGACCCGCATACTCCTGAAGGTTCTACTCACCAAGAGCAATACAATCCATACATAGACTATGGTGGTGGTCCCCCAAGTGCATATACTCGCACAGCGACACCGTCTTCTGTTGCCGTCTATGGACACAGAACCAGCGGAAGTGCAGGCGATGTCATCACCAGCCATTCTGCGTCAGGAAGTTACGAACCTCTGCTAGCATCTTACTACAAACCCAACCCCGATCAACCTCAAGCCTCCGCTCCTCCAACTCCCCCACCCCGTAATCCGCGACGACCTTCTGTCAAGAACATCAAGGAAGGGAGCCAGATATCCTCTCCGGCAAGCCAGTCCGAACACGGCACCAGCGTCGACGAGAGGCTTGATCCTGGCTTGCGTAACAGGAATCAAAGTGAGGAATCCGATCTAAAGGATAACGAGGATTATTCACGTCCTGTTCTCGGGGTATGTCGTGTTTAAATCCAATTCACTGACATTGATTGACGGTGTGGTAAAGGTTAGGAACCTTCCAGACGGCGTTAGCCAGACCTCTCACCAGTCGTGAACACTGAGCTCCACGGCTGCTTTTAAAATTCGCAACATAATGGACCATGAAACCTTTTGTTACTGTGTAATGCTTTGGGACTCTTGAGAGATTTCTCTATTTCATGCAGGACCATTCTCATCCATGACTTACTCACGAAACGGACAGCTATCATCTCACACTCTATGCATATCCTTATGGCATATTACTGTATGAACACCTTCTTAATCGGGTACTTTCGACACTTCGTGGATTGACACGAACTTGTTCTTGGGAAAAAATTATGTATCTTGTGTGAACGAGTAATTCAATCCGTGGGTTCTTTGACCTTGTCGCTCGCATCAGACAGATACCCCCAGTTCACATACAGGTTAACCGGTGCGTATACACACAAACTCCCCCCCATCATCACCGTCTATGCCGCCCGTCGATACTCACCATTCTATTGGAGATATGGCAACTAGGCCCCCCGTCAATGCGCCCGTTGAATACGGGAACGCGGCATCATGGTGGGTGGAATACCCGACCGGTCTGGTCGATCTGTCTAGGTCGAAGCACTTGGATGATTCGGCTTCAATTCCGCCTTCCCTGACGCCTGGGCAATTAGAAATTCCAGTCAATGGTGGTCGAACGATCCGCGTGGATACGAAAGCGACGGCACTCGTCATTATCGATATGCAGAAGCAAGTATTTCTAAGTGTAACCCGCACTTGGACTCTTGCTCATTGTCAGCTTTCATATTTAGCTTTTTCCTTCATCCGGATATGCGTGCTCACCCCAAAGGTCTTGCTTGTGTTGACCCGACATTGGCTGTCCTTCCGGGACTCCGTGCTCAAGGCGTAAAGATACTTTGGGTGTAAGGACTTTACCCCTATCTTATTATCCCACGCCTCACCTAGAAAGGGAAATAGTAATTGGGGACTTACAGACAATGAACTACAAACCATACCTCCCGCACTCGTACGTGGCTTCCAGAAATCCGGTGCGGGTGGATTTGGCGCAGAGTTGCGTGGGGGTTGGGGACGACTCCTCGTGCGGGATGCGAAAAATTCTGCTTTATATGGATCACTTCAAACGGAATATGAGAAGGGAAGAGAAGCCGGTACAGATTTCTGGATTCATAAGAATAGGTAGGTAACAAAAACTGGACCTATTCTTTTTTCTTCTTCCAGGTCTTCTTTGGTCTTCGTTCTCTCTTTTTTTTAATGGCCAACGGCAAGGCGGCGGCGCGGCATAGAGAACTGTTGTTGACTTTGGACATGTTCGGGCGTTTAGGATGAGCGGTTTATGGGGTTATCAATCCGCGTTGGACCTTTTCTTGAAGGAAAATGGAATAAAGACATTGCTTTTCGGTGGTGTCAATGCTGATCAGGTACGCCGCTTCAAAGTCTGTCAAATAACTCCGACGTAGCAGGAGTATTAAACCCATGAAACGACCTTCATAACAGTGTGTCCTCGGCACGTTCATTGACGCGTATTATCGGGGATATGATTGTATTATGGTGGAAGATGCTACTGCGACAACCTCGCCAGAAGGTGGTTACGAAAATGTCATATATAACTCGGGGAACGTGCGTTTTTTTCTTACTTCTCCCTTGCATATGCACGGTCCTCATTGAACTTGCGCGGACAGGCGTATGGATTTGTAACTGACAGTGCGCGAATCGCTGCTGCGGCCAGCGCCCATTAAAGGGGGCTTTATGCACACCACAATCTCTAAGAATATCTAGTATCATATCTTTATCTTTATACAACACATGCCTCCTGAAAATCTGGAATACAAATGGTCAACTATGTACGTTTACAGCACGTGGCGCCCGCCGCGTTAACTGGTGAGATTAATGAATAAAGAAACAGATACGCCCACCTCCCTCCTTCCATGAGAATATCGAAAACATGTACCAGTAATGTCCGTTCATTAACGTGCAGTTAGATAGTGGTTGTAACCTCCAGCCTCCTCTGACCTCGTTCCAGGACGCGGTCGCACCTAATACACGAACAAGGGGCATTTAACTCGGGACGAAACTCCGGGTTTCAGTACGTACATCTAATAGAGTTTTCCTGGATAGAACATCCTGGGAGGGTTTCTTGTATGAAGATATGCTAGGTCTAGAATCATCTGAAGTCGTTGAAGTGATATGATCAAATAATGGGCTCGGTGGCTCCGAGTGGGTAGGAGTGGAGTCCGCTCTTGGTCGTGTGTACCTTCCATTCCTCGACACGAGTTCTCTAAGCTGGGAACGAGGCGGCCTGGGTGGAGGAGGATTGGATGACACAATCATCGGTGGCGCAAGTTCACGTTGACCCCATCGAGATTCCTCTTTATCCGCAGGAAGACTAGCTGGATAGATGGATGGACTTGAGCGGGCACTGAGTGGTGGTCTTTGGTGATCTACAAACCCAAGCGGTGGAATAGGCTCGAACGGTGGATATCTGTCGTCGAAAGGTACTCCTAGGCCTCCTAGGCCTGACGCTTCGTTGTGTCGGAATTGTTGAGGGGCTGCTACTGTCCTTGTTATCTGCCTCCCTGACGCGGCGACAGGCCTGTCATTTTGATGATGAGAACCATATGACCGCTGATCGTTGACACTGGTGGTGCTTCGAGATGTCATCTCCTCACGTTTTTCCGCGAAACGGGCGGGATCTCGGAGTGAGTCGTCATCTGAAGGAGAGCGTGGCCTGAGTCCGCTGAACCATCTTGCTTGACGGTCACTTCGTCGACGTCGTCTTATCATCACAATGGCGCATAAGAGCAGTGATAAGATGAGGACACCCACAACCACGAAGACTCCGGCCACAGCACCACGGTTATGGAAAAACCTGCGGTGATAGATGTCAAAATTATCCGAAGGAAGCGGTATGCTCGCCTAAAGAGAACATACCCAGACTGTTCCGTCGCAGCTTGTGCGTCTAAGCTCGCAGTGGGGCTCGGCGTCACATGTGTAATGGTAACCACGACGCTATTTGGCTCAGTGACGGTGCTAAAGACGGTGACCATGGCTGGTTCACTACTGCTGGGATGCGCGGTGGAAGTACTGGTCGATGTCAATGTTTGTCCCTTTTGAGCTAGTTAATCGGAGGGAAGTCAGCTCTGGCCTGCATAGATATCGATTCACTTACTCGTAACCTGGGTGGTTGTTGAGGGTGCGTGGGATGAAGATGAAGATGCTGGAGGTGATGGTGGATGCGAGGAACTGGAGGGTGCAGGTGGTTTCTTGCTTGTGGACGAGTGGTTATCCGAGGAAGAATGAGGAGGGGATGGTGATGATGATGGGGGATGCGACGATGATTCGGGTGGTGGAGCAGCAGCGACCAAGACATCCGTAGGCCCTGTGCGAGTCGATTCGGGTTGGTCCTCCGACATTCTGGACGATGTGAAGTCAGGACTCTGCGATGAATCAAGTGTGGTAGACACCAACTTGGTGGTAGGTGTTAAGTCAAGAGTAGAACTCGGGGAGCTCGAGAGCTGGGTCGAATTTTCCGCAACTCCTGACATGTACCTGCATGATTATATCTAAGATTGACGAGGACGCAGCATGGAAGGGTAGAGGCGCACCAGGTGAAGAAGCCTTGGCTATCTTATATGGAGGATGTCACGAATTATGATCGGTATCGGAGACCAGGTGGTTGTAGTAAAGATAGATAATGGCAATGAGTGAAGTGAACTCAGTAGGTTCTCCCGTAAATGTGCATACTAAGGCTAGATCAACTTGAGTAAAGCCAGAATAGGCTAGGGAGAGGACACCCACCAGTTGTTATCAACAGGGCATGCACCCCACGGAAGGTCAGCAAGCTGAACAACTTGGGGGAGAAGTGGGGAAGGTTTCTCCGTTTTTCATGTTGAGAATATAAGAGGGCGTGTCAACTTCCGCGTGAATGACATTGAGTTCTTAGATTCGCTGGCGAATCACCGAGCACGGTTTATGTCAGTTGATGTTCGGGATACATGTGGTGTGAATGCCCGAAAGGACAGGAATCGGCGGGTGGGCCGGTTACACTGTCAGACGAAGCCAAGGTACACACATTGCTGTGTTACGGAAGCTAACATGGGAGTGTCCTCGGGGAGAACGCATTCATATGTCGCAGCGGTTTCTCAACCGTATGGTCGCTTAAACTAATTCGAAATTAGCCAATTATAGATAACACGCGAGATGACGCATCACAAGATTGAGAGATTCTAAAGTCTATGCATAAACATGGTCGTCCTTGAAGGGGCATCGATCCGAGACACTTACTGGCATCCCTAATGAACTATTGGCAGGTATAGTAGACAGTGGGTATGGTGCATGACGTAGCAGATTGGAATGCGGGCGTGATTGTGATGGGGAGCTAACAACACCTGGTCCCAGGTACCCAATTCTGGACTTTAAGCTTCAGAGTCCCTTTCTTTCGTCTGCTTCCGCTGAAGCTTCCGAAACTCAGACGACTCGAACTATTCACCCGCCGAAGAGCTCTGTCCCCATAACTCACACCACTTCCAGCCTTTTCCGGGTCCAAGATACCGGATTCGATGGAAAGAAGGATAGCGCGTGCTGCAAGCAGGAAGGGAGCCTCGACATTGTCGCCCGTCAGTGAAGATGCTTCAAGGAAATGAAGACCTGGGGATGTATGAATAAATAAGGAGCCACGGACGGAGTTACGGAAGAAAACACTCGCCATTCTCTGCAGCCCACCGACTTGCCTCGGACCATTCTACCTCCCGTTCTTCCTCTTTGTCTGACTTGTTTCCTACAAGAACGCAAACAAGATGTGGACTTGCTAGCGCTCTTGCATCGGCAAGCCATCGTGAAAGATTCTTGAACGACTCCCGACTAGAAATAGGTGTTAGAGAGCAGAAAAGGGAAGGCAGAGTTTGGTACTTTGTGATATCATAGACGAGAATTGCACCTGCGGCACCACGGTAATAGCTTCGAGTTACAGATCTATCCACCAAAATAAGATTTCTTCACGCGCTCAAAATGTCGTTTGGCGAACCGGAAACGTTCCTGCCCAGCCGTATCCCACAACTATGGGTTATGTGAATGTTTGTGCTCAACGAGATGTGACGGAACCAACCTGAAGCTTAATCCGCTTTTCTCCCAGCTTCACCAGACGACTGGAAAACTCGACACCGATAGTATGTTGCGAGTGGTCTTTAACTTTAGTTCCTTGAATGATAAGCATAAGACCACAAAAGGCAGACGACCCACAAGAGTTATGGGTGAAATGGTGCAATAGACATGATTTCCCGGTTGCAGCTTCCCCTGGTTTAGAGGACGATTCAGCGATGTGGCACAGCGGTCATCGATGAACGTCATCATACCGATGACGATGTATTTCATTAGAAAATCTAGGTTGGACTAAGTAGGGCACCAGAGGATGGGACGCTAGATAATACCGTAAGTCTCGACAAGCTCTGTTGCTTCTGTATTGTAATCGTCTATGGGCATCGTGAAGGAGGATAGGATTGGGTAGATGGAGTGAATAATACAAGCAGTGGGCTGCCTTTGGAGCCCGGGTTGCTCACGACGATCAAGTCGCCTCGTGCCGTCACGTGTCAGAGAACGACAAATCTGGCTCACCACCCCTTCCAAGGAACCCAAACGTCCACCACCACTTGCTCTTCTCCGTCTTTGCCTTCGACAATGTAATACCACGGATACCCCTACAAATGGGTTAGATATTGGTCAGAACCCCCAACAGTTCCAATTTACCGCTGCGATGAGGCACGCGTGCTGTCCAATGATCTCAACCTGCTGTCCTACTTCCAGTGGTACCCCAGCACCGACATCTCTGTAGTTTGGTGGCCTTGTAAGGATCCCGTGTTCCTGTGACATTCTGCTCAGTTGCCACGGGAGCCCAGTGACGTCTCCATATCCCCCGCTTGGCCCTGTGTCCTTACTAAACGCCAGAGCACCTGCGTCTATCAACGCCTCGTCTTCCCCATCACTTCCTCGGTGGGGGTAATACGAAATAACTGTTGCTCTCACACGTTGTGCTATGTCACTACGTTCAACGAGGTTGGTGTGTATTTGCTGCAGATCCAGAAGGGGGTAGTTTCCTAGTAAAACGAAGTCGGGCAGATGCTCCACTTCAGCCACATGCAGGCTTACCTGCATGAAGTTCCAATTTGCCATTCAGAATCTCTTGAAGGGCAATTTTAGCATTCTCTCCGGCAGCATGGGCTGTTGGTGTTGAACCAATCGACAACACGAATGGGTTGGTATGTTTATTTCTTTGGGGCGAATCTGAGAACATTTCCAGAGCCATCCGCGCTGCTGTATTGACCGATTCAGCTTCAGATGAGAGGAAGGACGTCGCATCGGCCAGGGAGGTGGATCCGTATGCCTTGCCGCCATGCGCATAGAACCCATGTACGCTGACCGCAGATGATTGGAACAACACTGTCAGCAAATCCTTAAACTGTTGCGATGTAGTTGGAATCCCAGCTCGCCTTCACCATCTTTAATACTTCTACTTTGAAAGTGGAGTGGCTTCTCAAAAAAAACTCACTTTTCTCCCCTATCTACTTTCACAAAGACGGACCAACGCCGAGGCTCCGAGCGTATCTTCTCAAATTCTTCCAAAAACTGGATTTGCTTTGGGTGGTCCACTAGCAGCCGAACAACTCCGCCGTCTTTTGCAGCTTCATCCCACAACGCGGACAGATCAGCAATTTTATTTGAACCCACCGGTAATCCGTACAGGATCTGTGCTCAGGTCAAGTTAGATCTCGATTCAACCAAAGATTTTACGGACATCTTTAACAGTGCCTTCTCTCGTCAGTCCGCTATTGATAATGCCCCAAGCTTCTGCCAGCGTTGAAACGACCACAGAATCTGTTTGACCGACGCTGGTCACCAACTGAAGCCTGGTTCCTTCAGCTGTCTGGCTATTTTTAATCCGACGTGTTGCCATGCTGCATAGAATGGTGCTACCTTGTGTGTTTTGACATGTGCACGAAATCCAGCTCCCAGCGACTGCGCTTTGTGATGCATACTGACACAATTCCTCGCAAAGATGTCCCGATTAATGACCATTGCTGGAGTTTGTAGAGCATGCAGAGGCCGCCCAACGAAGGTTCGCATGATCAGATCTTCGTCCAATTTGAAGATTGTGTCATAATTCGCCTTTAACTGGAGAGACGAGGCCATGGGTATGAGTGAGAAGATCCAAGAGAGAGGGGAAGAGAATCGAGCATTCGGGTGCGAAGAAAGGGATCAAATGTATGATCTCCCCACGTCATTACAGGTACACCGTACTACACGAACTACTGTACCGTGTTCCACTGAAGATGGGATTGTGGGAATTTACTTAGACTAGAACAAGAGACACGATGTAGTCAAAGTCACGGACGCATCCCCCCAAGGCCATTCACATCTGTCCATCAGCGTTTACCTTCTAGTTTGGCTGTATAGTTCCACTGGTCTGGTGACGAGTAAGACGAGCCCAAAAACCTCAATGACCTGAGCGAAGTCGCAATGAGTTAGTCTCATTTTCAAGGTGAACCAGCAACCTACAGCACAGAGTGTGAGACGGTCGTGTGCTCTCAACGTGGTCCTAAGTCGATTAGAAACAGTGTTGATTTGCTGGAATTGCTGTTATTGACTGGTGGGGTCATCCACGCAAAAACTGGGACCACGAAGTTATTTCGCATACCCGCGTAAGTGTACCAGTAGTACCTCGGCATCTAAATATTTTCGGTGAGCAGACATGACATTTTACCAATGAAATCCTGTGCTGAAAGGTCCACAGCTGCCTTCAACCCAGATTCTCAATCTGCGTCGACAATTAGCTTGATCGAAATCGGACTACAAAGCAGCACAATGCTACCTGAGATTGGCAGGTGGTGGCTTAGGGTCGAGCAGAGAAATCGCATGTCATTCTTGAGAGTGGTTATCTAACGCAAAGAAAAGTTATTTGTGAAGTGCACTGGGCCTGGTAAAACAACGGTAATGTGGACCTGCCTATACGCAAGCCCCGTCCGGGCTGCTGCGCAGGTATGGCTATACGCACGATGTTGCAATAGGAAGAGACCAAGCTATGGAAGGCGCAACGAAATCAACTTTAGGTTCGAAAGTCTGTTTAATGAGCCAACAAAACAAATCAGTCGCAAGTGCGGCATACAACTCCACCAAGGTTCAATTTACTGGTGGGCTTGCATGATCGCGTCAGAGATGAAGGTTGCTGTAACCTGTTTTCCACCGAACCAGCGACTGTTTAAACCCTGTACGGCATTCCTAGCTGAGTCGACGGAATCAAACTTGATGTAAATTTCTCCCTATCAAGATATTAATACGGCACCATATCAGCATAGAATCGACAGACCTCGGTGTCTTTCTCCACTTTGATCGCGTCTACTGGGCCGTATTTAGCTTCACACTCGACCTTGACTTCAACAGCTAGGTCTTTATCCCAATCTTTTTCGGTCTCCCTGCATGAGGGTGAGTAAATCATCGTCCGGCTTGCCAAATCTCTTACTCTTCTGGGTCGAACATATTTTTGAGGAGTACCGATCGCGATTGCATGGCTTGAGGTATGTTTGGTTTTGCACTAGAGAAAATATGAGTGGTGATTCTTTTGAATAACAGGCTCACTTACACCGGCTCAAATTTTACGGGCTGCTCAGTCCTAGCAAGTTTCTGCATTAGCGCTTGGCGAGACGCAGCGTTCAAGTTACCACCTAGTGGAGGTGAGAGACGAAGAATATATTTGAACGAACACACGAACCGCCGGATTCGTCCAATGAATCTTGTTGTGTATATCTCGTGGTACCCTTCTCGTGGACAGTGTTTACGCGGAGCTAAGCAAGTGTCAACATCTTATTACAGCGCGAGGAATCAAGACGTACTGTCCGCCCCGCGAGCTCAAATCCTTCCATCTGTTCCAAGGCTATCCGAGCGTCCTCCGAACGCTTGTACCTGTACAAATAAGAACAGGTACACACATATGGCAAGGTCGATTGACGCACTGGATGAAAGCATATCCTTTGCTACGACCAGTCATAGGGTCCCTGTGAAGGTCTACGAATTCAAGTTCTCCGAAGGGCTCAAAGACCTGCTTGATTTCTGATTCGGTAAGATTGAAATGCAGCGAGCCCACATAGAGTCTAGGAACGGACAATCAGAAATGATAAACGAGAACAGGATGATCGACATACATCGCTCCATGTGATGCAGTAACACCCGGAGGTAAGTTGAGGTTTCTAAAACGTTGAAAATCATTTTTTTAAAATGGAAATTTTTCGGAGACGTACCCGTCTCCTGGATGTAGTTTGTTACGCTCTGCTTCAGTCAATTGAACCATAATGGGGAGTCCCATGACGACAGTGCCACTCAGCCCAATCGCCTTTTCAACAAGTTCTATGGTCCGGAACTCGACATAACCAATTCTGGAAAGAGTTCAACGTCGTTGCCTACGTAGGAGGGGAATACTTACCCTTTAGAACGGCGGGACAACCTATCCGTCACGATCCTTGCATCCATGACAGCGCCTTCGCCTAGTTTGTCCTCAAAGAAGTATCCTAAATCTCGAGCTGTTAACCGTGCAGCAAGTTGAGAGACAAATACAGATCGGGCTTCTGAATCGTCTTCTTTGGGTTCGTCCGGGTTGTAGTCCTCTGGAGGTGCATCATATATAGGTGAAGGCCGCCTAAGAATGTGCTATGAGCGCATATAGTCCCAGGTTTATAGAGAACATACTTCAGAGGAGGGGGACTCATCGTGCGCTTGCGATTCTCAGGTTCGTCATCGTCCATGTGAGGGCGTCGGCTACGACGGCCTCCGTAATCTCTGTCCCTGTCTCTTCGTGGGGGAGGGCCATCGTCAGGTTCATTTCGAGGACCGACGGACGACCTAGGTGGCTTGTCACCATTTCGGCGGTCAGCCGAACGGTCCCGCCGCTCGTGTCTTGGACTTCCTCTTACAGGTGGAACTGGAACTGGGATTTCGTCTGTTTCATCGGGCCGCTTCCTCTTCGCGCGCTCATCGTCTCTGGCCTCCCCGGTGTCGTCGTCCTCGCGTTTTCGTCTTCGTTCTCGTTCCCTGTCTTCACGATCGCGGTCTCGTTCCCTATCTCGATGACCATGGCGACTCTCACCGCTTGGACGGGGTCTTTCACTGCGGTGACGATCACCGTCACGGTCCCGTCGCCGCTCCCTATCTCTTTCCCGCTCCTTGTGGCGTTCTCGGGACCTTTCACTTCGGTGAGCTCTGTCGCTACCTCTGTCGCGGCTACGACTCCTCCTTCTTCTATCTTCGTATTCTCTGTCTCGACGCCGATCTTTTCTGTCGCGCGATACAGACCTGTGAGATTTACCGGTGCGTAGCGTATCAGTAGAATGGTTACGAGACCTAGAGATTATAAGTAACCCTGTATAACCGGTGTGTGGAACTCACGACTTCTGAATAGGCGACTTGTCCACATCCATCTTACCCGTTGGTGAGGCCATTGGAATGAGGTGAGCGTCAGGATTCAGGAACGCAGGCAGCAAAGTTTGCATGTTTGTACGCTCACATAATATATTCATAATATAGACAAATAAGCGTATACACAATTAGGGGTTATTTGCCAATCGTGCCCGAACTCTGGCCTCTGCCTGACCTAGTTCGCTTTCCTCCATTCTACGATAGAGTTCGTTGAGGGGGTTGTCGAGGCCTTCTTTCTCAAGGTCGTCTTCTATCTTTGAAAACTCTTTGCAAAACTTGCCGTTCAGTACCTGAGGAAGTTCTTAAATATGGATTGAAGCTGAGGCAAAGTTTGAAATCTTACTTGGTTATAAAGAATATCCTTGAAGTGTGCTCTGACAGCTACACCGTCTAAGGACAAAGCACCGCGGAGTTGTCCATACTGTGAAACCGTGGAGTGAAGTTTCAACTTTCGGAACAATGATATGAGTTTTTCTCCAGCAATGCAAAGGCAGGCTCACCTGCCGAATGAAGCCATCATCTGCGGCCCGCTCGAATATTTCTGCAGGTTCCTTCGACATCCACCTTGATAATAATATGACGATAAACACACGGATTCTTTTCAAAGAACTGTTCAAACGTAACCCACATCTCGTAGCAAAGGGCTTCATCCGAGCATCCAGCCTCTTTGAGAACGCTAAACGCTTCTCTGCACTCCGAAATCAGCGACGGCAACATACCCTTCTAAAAATACCCACCGGAATAAGGTGATGATGTTGGGCCATAGTGCTTGTTCTGGCGAGGGCTCAGGGACGCTTCCATTACTGGCATCTCGACTTACCAGCAAATAGGTCCATGGCTGTCTCTTCCCTTGCAGAGGAGGCAATCGCTCCCCCTATCGTTCCACCAATGACGCGAGCTATGGCCAAAGCAACGGAAAGTCCAGTACCGGTACCGTCCTGCTCGACGGAAACAAAACACGGGAATCCCTTCTTGTTGACAAACAGCGATCGTACAGAGGAGCCAATCATCCTACAGTAGCTGGAATTGGAAGAGCGTTAATGGGGAATAGACCCTGACATACCTTGGAGCGACCATAAGGACATCTTGTTGGGGTACGAAGTTCAAGAGTTTGTAGAACACATTGTAACCACTGGCCACGATGATGGCGACTGTGCTCTTGAGGTGCGGGGCGACTCGTTCGTTGAACAGTCGCGGTTGCACCTGATCAGGGACGAGCAAGAACAACACTGATGAAAGTAAGAAGACGTGAACAAATTGGAAAAGGCACACCCACCATCCGCAACCTTTGCTGCCTCCTCAAAGTCGTGCTCCACGATAAATCCCTTTGCTTTGGCGTCTTCCGCATACGAGTCTATCCGATTGGCGATAAGGATTTGCTCATTCGGTATGCCAGAGTCACGGAGATTTTGCGCCTGTGCAGCACCTTGATTACCGAAACTAGGCACCGAAGTCAGGAGTATTCGCTATCACCAAAGATGACCTCTACGCACCCGAGGAAGACGATCTTCTTGTTGTAGAGGACACCTAAATCCGCATCCGAGTCGTAATAACTGTATATGGTCACGTATTGCGAGCGCGATGGTGAGAACATAACTCACATTTTAGTGGACATAGTGTTGGGACAAGACCAAGGGGGGTGTGGCCGCTATTTGTAAAATCCAAGAGGAGTGGAAATCGAACGGCCACCGGACCGCAAGCCTTTACCGTCCATGCTGCACCGATAGCGACACACATTCGAAGAGTCGTTATTTTGTGCGACCGGCCCGGCGGTGTGGATGTGGATAAAACATATAGAGCATGGCTCTGGTATGGGATTCGCAAGAAATCATGGTACTTGCAGCAGGGAAGGTCGTATGCATCACAGGCGCGTCGAGAGGCATTGGCAGAGCTTGGTGAGTTCGCAGGACTTGCACACTACCGATTGTAACCGTTCCTAGTGCTATAGAATTCAGCAAACAAGGTGCTGCTGGATTGATATTGCACTACTTTGGGGACACAGATACGACGCGGGAAGTTCATGAACTTCAGGAGGCCATCGAAAGCAGCTCGCAAACAGGGACGTTGAGTATCCCTGGTGACATTGGGGAACCAGCGACATCACAGCACGTGAGTCAACGATTCCGTTATAAGCCCCAAGGTTCCAAACTTGATACCTACAGATTGTTGAAGAAGGCGTCAAGAAATTTGGTCGGATCGATGTCCTGGTTTCGAATGCAGGAATTTGTCCATTCTCTGAGTTCCTCACGATGCCCCATGCGGTATGGGAAAGAACTCGGCAAGTGAACTTGGATGGATCTTTTTACATCGTACAAGGTGCTTCTCGCGCTTCCTGAGGGAACTATCTGCTGACTCCGATTTGTGACCAGCTGCAGCAAGCCAAATGAAGAATCAGGTGCCACAAGGGGGTTCCATTGTTGCCATCTCCTCGATATCTGCGTTGGTTGGGGGGGAATTGCAATGGTAAGAGAAATAATAAAACAAAACTGCACAAACTGACCAAACCAGTCATTACACGCCCACAAAGGCCGGAATATTGTCGCTCATGCAAAGTTGTGCCGTCGCCCTTGGAAAGTATAATATCAGAGCGAACGCCATTTTGCCTGGGACTATCGCAACAGATATCAATAAGGAGGATCTGGCGGACGAAGCGAAGCGACAGTACATGGTCAACCGGACGGCGTTAGGCAGGTTGGGAGGTCCGCTCTTCTCGACATTCCCATGCACATCATCTACTGACGTGGTCATCTTCAGCACCTGACGATATTGCAGGTCCAGTTGTGTTCCTTTCAAGTGATTTGGCCAAGTATATCACTGGAGCTTCTCTTCTCGTTGACGGTGGCTTGTTTGTCAACCTGCAATAAGATTTACCGGAGACCCAGTGTATTCCGGCTCGAATGCGACATAGAAGTATCATTGTATCAAGTAAACTTGAATTCGGGCCGGAGCGGACCACCACCAGCCTCTGCAGGCTCTGCTGCAATAAGGATTGAGAGCCACCTTGCCCACCTCTGTGAAGGGTTACGCCAGGCGTGCATAGTCCCTTTTTGTACTACCGTATCACCCGGATTCTTCAAGTGTCGCTCTGTCCCGTCTTCCAGAACAAGAATGACTTCTCCTAAAACTATGAAGAGTGTTAGAGTATATGATTTGTAAAGAGATTTCATTTACCCAGGATATTGTAGTCCATGGAAGAGGTTCTATGCTAGGGGGAGTCAGTACAAATCAATATGAAGAGCGCGACTGCCTAACCATCGGTGTAACACCACCAGGGGCGAGATCTGTTGTCCGAAAATTGGTTCCTGTGGGGTGTACCAGGTCCAGATTGCTAGGATTGGATATCTTCCGAAGAGCACCGTCATCACTGGGATATATCACTTATGGTGTTTGATCAGGTGCACGGTCGACATACAAGAAGTTGTTTTCGTTCGTCGGGATGGAATCCTGAGTGACCCAGACAGCAGCGGAGCGCGCCCCCGGGATGTCGGGCATGTCCTATCGAGCAGGTTTTAGGTGCAGGTCCAGGCGAAGTCCGATCCAGATGCTCACCTCCATTGCAAGTAAGGCATCACTCTGCAGAGTCGCGACTCCCCGCTTGTTATGAGTCGTGACAATGCGCCGGATTCCGACTGGTGGTGGTAACGAGTGGTCTGCCATATTGCCTTTGAAGTGGTAGGACTGGGCTAGTTATAATCATCGCAAGCAGATAGAGGCAAGGATAGAACAGGTTCTTGACATTGACAAGGACAAGCCATCTGGGCACGTGGACCGTTAGTTCTGCGTGGGAGACTTGATTGGAACCGGCCATCGAGGAAACCGGGGCCCGTCCACATTTCTGTGCTATGTCTTCGCCCATGGCTGGCTATGAAGCCTTCCTCGTCAAAAATGTTTCGACAATATCCTCAATAGAGTCTACTCTAAGATCTTTGACATGGTTCCTCCCTGGAAGATTCAAGGATGCGGAGCTAGCTTCCGAGGCTCGTAAGTGCCATTTTCTTGGTGGCGTTCAATGGCTCATATCGTTGGAGGGTAGTTTCATCGCTGTTGAATATGACGAGCATGTACCACGACACACTCTTGACTACGTTTACGCAGAATTCTCGGCCGCCTGTTCCGACATCCTTGCATTTTCGATATACGCAGGCCTGGTTAGACAAGGACGTCAGGTACAGGTGGATAGGCAGAGTCCTGGAGCTTATACGCTATACCCAGCTCGTCATCGAGATGGGCTTGAAACGAAAAGTATCATCAAAAAATCGTTGGCGGGGAATAGTCTTACTCGAAGTCGTGAAGTACGTTCCCGGAATGCCTGCACGAGACCCCTACTAATCGAGTGCAATGGCTTAGAGCTGTACTTCGCCTGATGCTACTGCGCATCACAAAACGTCCTTTGGTGCACCCACCGCTGCCAGAGCGCGAATTTGATCCCAGTACACTTCCCGACCTGGACTCGGAGCGCACATCCCCCCATCCGTTGTTCAACAAGTCATCGCCGTCGAGCGCCGACTCCCCCGTAGAAGACTATCTCCTGCCAAAGGCCCTATCAACCTCCAATGTAAGACCTCCTGTCACGCTCATAAGCCCTCTAGCGTCTCCTCAGGACTGGGTCTCCGAGGTCCTCTACACCCTACGGCCTTTGGTATATTGTACGTCTGGCCTCCTACCCTAATTTTCTTTCCGGCTGAATTTCACCAGGTGTCCTCTATGCTTCGGACAGGAACACGAAACGGCCGTTGGTTGCCATTTTGCTCCTGGAACTCCTATCACGGACTCTTAGACGGGCGCCGCCTCCCTCAGCAATCTTGGAGTGTTCAGAATACGCGCACCGCGATCGAGATGTGTTCTGGTACCTTTTGAGAGGTTCGATCTGGCAACACTTTTCCCGTCCCAAATTAGAAGCCCTTGCGCACAAGGTTGGCCGTGCGCCTTTGGTCGGACTATTTGGTGCACTTTTGGAGGATTGGATACCCCTAATCGATGAATACTACTATTGTAAGTGTCAGACGTCTGATTTATCACAAACTCTCATCGACCTCTCTTTGACAGACACAGCACCCTAATGAGTAGTTTGAATGAGTAATACTAGTTGCCAGATGTTGTTCTTGTCGTTCTGCTTATCATTATGGATCTGGTCGACAGTAACTTATAAGTTGCAAGCTGCGCGAACATGAGGCGGGAAACGTGACGTATTTGCACATCGTGTCGCATGGCATGTCGCGAGCGCGGGACCAGAATGTTTGGATTTGGACGGTGCCCAAATAGAAGGCCGGTGCCCAAACATTGCAGAGATGTATCAAGCCAAACACAATTCCAAAAGGCACAGCTATTTCTTCCCCTCCCTGTCTCTGGTTTCTTAACCCCATCTCCTATGGCCAGGAATCCTTACTCCAATGTCACCGTCCTGGATTATTTTCGGCCCAGTCCAGTGAGGGGGCAGTTGGAGCCATGGGATCCTTCAACTGCAGCGGGGTGGAGGTACCTTCAGACTACGGATACTCTCGACGAGTTCAAGGTGTGTGTTTATATCCATCAATATTTCGAATATAATTTACCCAGTCGCATAGGTCTTGCTGCCTCCCGGGACCGCGAATATGTATGAGCAACTGCTCAAGCTGGAGGGATTGGAATTGGCCAAAAAATCGGCAATTTCGTGGCAGAGACTATTGGAGATTCGGCACCTCAAGGATCGTATGATTCGCAAGTGCCAAAAGCTCCCCGCCTCTGTTGCTCAAAGAAAGATGGTCCGGAATGGCACTTTCGGATTCTCTACAATTGTCGCGCCACCCGACTTTAGGGTGAAAGAAATGGAGAAGTGGTTCCGGAACCAGCAGAAAAATGTCATGCAGAAGCGTCCAACTCCCCAGACACAGTCCATAAGAGGCACCGCGCAGTGTTGTAGTCGTTGTGCCGCCGCGGAGCAGAAGAGAATGCTGGAGAAGCAATCGACGAGCAAGAACGCCCACAGTGTGAAGCCCAAGGCTCTACCAACACCTACCAACACGAAAGCCTTGCCTCCCCCCACGAGCCCGAAAACAACAACTGCCCCTGCTATTGAAACCTCCCGATCACCGAAAGGTCCTACCACACCCCTCCAGATTGAACTTCCCGCACGACCAGTCTCGCCAGGGATTAATATCCTTGCATCACCCCCACCCCTGCGATACCCCTTCCGGCCCCAATACCCAAACAACGAACTCCCACTCGCATCTGATTCCACCTTGGGTGAAGAACCGCATGGAGAGACAGATAAGCTTGCAGACATTCCGAGAATACCACGGCGCAGACGGAGTTGTATCAAGCGTAACAGCATCGGCGACCTCGCCAAGACAGTCTCGTGGGCAGACGATCGAAATCTGGATCAAGCACGCGTCCTACAAGACGCCCAAACGTCGAGTGCGTTTGACCCTAGGCCTGCCCGATTCCGTTCCTTCTAATCTAATTAATCTCCTTCCTCCTTTCGGCAGAACTCAAATGGGAAGAAGTTCGTGATGTCTACACCAAACAAATGACCGGTCTGGATACCCTTCAGAACCAAGTCACTGATAACTTGTCTCAACTCCGGATCGAGGTCGAACAACTCGAGAAGCTCGACTCTACTTTACGACAGCAACGTGAAACAATTCGACAGACATTCAAAGACTTGGAACAAAACCAAGAAAGTCTTCAGACGAAAGGTACGCCCGTTCATTCAATTTGCTCTTCATTAGATTTAGATTATACTTTCAGTTCGAGAAGCCATCGAAGCCGATGATCGAGTTGCGACTGTTACTGCATTGAATAACCTGACACAACCTCACTAATCACACTGTATTATATTAACAATTCCTATATCTATGTTAGCCTAGGGGAACAAGAGCAAAGCGAATTGAAAGCAGCTAGAGTAGAGCACGCGCCCCCTCTCGGCGTTTAGCCTGTATCCACCAGCGGCGGACAACAAGTAAGAATGTCAAAAGAATAAGGAGAGACAGTGCCAGGATGATATAAAAGACGTTGAAGGGAAACCCGGCTTCGTGGAGATTAGTTGGTATGTGGACATTCATGGACACTAGACCTAATGAATGCGCGTTAGTTTCTTGTAGTCGTCAATGTCTGATCTTAGATAAACCTCACCGACGAGTGTTTGAATACATAGCACAGAGATTGCGATAATCGTGAGAAGAAATACGGCAATATCTGCGCCCGATCGTGCAATTGCAACATCAGTACGAAGTTGGATTAAGTATGTTGGATGAGATTGACTGAGCATCCGCTCATAATGGAGCAAAGAGTGTTGCAGGGTCCAGATATGGTCTTCGTAAATCTCAGTGAGTATACTCTGCGATGATAGATGAGGCTGACCTTGAATGTCCCCCATATAGATGGCGATATCGCTCTCGCCTGAGATGGACAGGCGCTTTCGTACCTGGGCAACGAGTTCCGACTTCATGGCCAGTAACCTGGATAATGATACGACCAATCGACGAGTCCGTGCCATGCGCCGCAGTGTTAGGGCAGTTGGACTCGTCATCGGTGTTTGAGATCGATTTATGACTTGATAGAAGTACTCCCACAGCCGTTCGAACGGTCGCTTGGTGAACGGTTGCGACGGGATCCTGAACCGTGGCTTGAGTACCTCATCGTCGGTCGGTTGTAACGTTGGCTTTTCGTCAAGAGAAAAACTCCGAGACTTTTCATTCCACTTTTCTCTCAGTTCTTCTGAGGATAATTCCTTCCCATGAGATACCTCCTGTGGTGTGGGTATAGGTGGTCCTGGCAAGTCGCGAGAGAAGACCAATCCCTCAATCGCCATGACCTCGGATTCAATCTCTTCAAGGTATGGAAAGAATGAATCCACGACAGAATCAAGGATCCCATGCGCAATCCACTCTGTTCCTTCGTCAGTGGGAGCGTTCCGGTAAAAACGGTACGCTTACCAGATGACATAGACACGGTTTCTTCTAATTGCAGGATTCGATTCCGAATGCGGTTGATATGTTCTGGTAGACGTATTTATACTATCTTCACAGCCAGAAAAGAGTATCGTACCTGACATATCTGTAAAATGGAACTTTTGACGGTGAGTCGAGGTCCAAAGGAGGTGCCGAAGGACCTACTGTACATATTCCTTCCTCGAATATAATGATATAGATGTTTCCTTCGCCAATACGGCCCTCAGATTGCGGGGAAAGCTTTGAACGCTGCGTCATTCGACTTTCAATTGCACGGAAAGATATGAAGTAGTAGCCCAGCTTGGGAAACGATTCCAACTTTTCACGTTGCTCCCTTTGGAGTATATCTTCCAATGTGAGAGGGTGCAGATGCAACAACTAGGGAGCTAGTTAGTTCAGCTGATCCCAGCGGAAGGAGTTCCTTTACCTTGCCTATTGCCCGCATATCCTCCCATGTTGGAGATGCTACGTCCAAGAACCATGCCTTGGGCTTTACTGTCGGTGCTGGCGCAGGTTTGAGGATGTCGTAACTGGCCTTGTGCTTTCCCTTTCTTCCAGCTCGCAGGGTCTCGTTTTCGGATTGAGACTGAGCGGGTTCATCCTCGGCATGTGAACTACCTTCGGGTAACAGGATTTGGACTCTGAGGTCTTTCGAACGAGATTTATGGACCCTTTGCCGTTCCTGGTTTCTGCGAAGTCGTGCCGATTTCGAGAGTACGGTTCCGAGTTGGTCGAGAACGGAAAAGGGGGAAGCATCTCGAATGACCCGGTGGTGTTCTAATTGTCCTGCAGGATTGATGAGGGGTGGTAGGTATAAGGTGAATTCTCGGGGGATTTGCCGTGCTTCCTCTCTGGCCTTGATACGGTTCATAGCGGCAGCGAAATCTCGCTCTGACCGTACGCTTTGTAAAGTTGCAACGCTCAAACGGCGCTTGAGACGTCGAACCTTGGATCGAGTACGTATTGACTCGTCGTCATCCTCTTCGGAGGACAAGGACACGATTGAGGATGTCGATGACGATGGTCCATTGCGCCTTGCCCACCGAGAGATAGCCTGTTCGACGACTGCTGCTATAGCCCCGAGCCTACCACGACCCAAGAAAGATATAGATGAAGCAGTAGACGAAGCCAGCGAGTCTACAGAGGGCGTGGTGCTTGAGGCATAGTGCCGTTTGCGATCTGGCAGCCTGCCTCTGTAGATGTCGCCCTCGTGGTCAGTTTCGTCGGCTGCCTCAATGCGGCCTGGTGGAAGAGGATGAAGGGATTCGCTGAGGGGCATTGCGTCGGACAGGCTGCAAGGGAGCAGATGCTGCGCTCTTCATGGGTTGTTTAGGGCCACATGTTCTTTCGTTTAACATAAAACTGTCAGCGGGGCTGCGACCCTCCTACGATTTCCCACGGAGATCTAATGGCAACATACACACTCCCCCGTAACATGACCTGATAAGTACCGTAAATATGGCCTCAAGATGTATTCAGCCTATCTTCCTTCTCTTGGGGTGACCTGCTTCCCGCCATGTCTGTCCTTGTGACGACCCTGTCGCTGTCCGCGGACGCGATTTCTTGTCCTTTTGACCGAGTTTCTTTTCCTTCTTCGTGATTGCTTTCTTGACCGCACGACTCCCACCCTCAGCAGAAAGCGCGTCATATTTCGCTTTCACGAGAAGCTTCTTCTGTTCTCCTGAAATCGAGTTAGATCCTCATCTTAGCAGGAATCAAAGATCACCCAACCTTTCTTCATGTACCAGCTACCTTTCCCTTGCTTACGCTTCTCCTGCTCTTCGCCCTTCGCTGCACGCAGAGCTTCTTGTTCGACCCCTGCCGTTCTATCCCGGTTCACTTGAGATTCCGCTCTTTTTACCGCTAATGCAAGCTTTTCAACTTCCCGTTCTCGTTCCTCCCGCTGGTCTCGGGGTGATGTGAGCACAAGCTTGCGTGCACGTTTCAAGTTCTCCCGAAGAGAAGCAAGTTCGCTTTGACGTGTCTCTTTCAAGAATTTATATTGCTCTTGAAACTTTTGATCTGAGAACTCCCCAGAGATGGACATAAAACGAGGGTCGCGCGATTCCTTCGAACGTTGGTGAAAGTACGCGCTCAGAACAAGAACGCGCTCACATAGGTTTTCACATCAACAATTTGCCTCTTCCTCGGAACAGGTCGTTTAGAGGTAACCTCCATAGGCCTTATAACAATTCAATACACATCACGAAAGTCAACTGAACCTACTTACGCATGCTTATTGCTCCGCTTGGTGGGCTTGGAGGATTTTGTTGCGTCTCCGATCGCAGCTCCCCGTTTAGGTGACGAGGAGCGAGATGATGCAGACGATGAACCACTCGGTGATCCATCCCGCTTGAATTCGTCATTGTGGTTGAGAGATTTCTGTGCCCTTCGTAGCATCCCGAGAGGCAAAGTCGAGAGTTCTGATGATTCAATACGCTCAGGACGTATGGAAAACGCAAGATAATGTCAATCACCATCCTCGATTTCTTCCTAATATCAAAGAGGTCGTTGGTTCTTAAGTGATGATGAGACTGTAGCTTGTACATACCTCAACATCCACAGGTGGCACCATCTCTAATTCCTCATCGTCAATCCACTGAGATATTCGAAGTGCGTCGACATCTTGGTCGCTATCGCCCTCGCTGTAGTCGGTAAATTTGCGTTTGGGTGCCATCATAGAGCCCCTCGGGCGAGTGGGGAACAAGTAAGAAAATATTCGAATTACGTAATTCGTCTTTCGGATATCATTATCCCGATGTTCCAACCACGGGCAAAGTACAGTATATCGTTACAAAGAATCCGACTGTAAAAGTTCATAACGGCCATTCACCAAGCGTACATCCAACGAAACCCCATGCGTTGGCGGTCCTTCCCTCCAGAGTGGCGTGATACCGAACCACGCCCCAAACTTCGCAAACCAATCCTTCCGAACTTTGGACTGGTTGGCGACGATTGGATCATCTAAGATACCTTCCCAGCGGTAGATGGGCCGAGGTCGGATTGTAGAGTCATCATGATTCGTCCCTCCACCCGTTCCAAGAGTAGAGTTAGGTCCACGAGTGATTGCATCCAGGTTTGCCATCTCGAATTCCTGATCACCGTCTCCGACATGAAATAGGATTGCCTGTTCTATGTAAGCGGAGAAGAAGTAATCTGGGGGACACGAACCTCGTTAGAGCGACGAAAGACGGCATCATTTAGTCGTAAATAGACCTTATTCAGGAAGCCCGAATGGAAAAAATCACCCCAGCGTGATTGACGCGCCAGTAGACCCCGCTGGGAGAGGAACCGCTCAAGTTCAGCTCGGGGTAGAGGAGTATATGCGATCGAACTATTGTAGTGGGGATTGAAATCTTTTGCATGGGTCTGTAGTCCAGGGATGGACAGATAGTTCCGACGCCACAAATCATCCTACCAGCAAGATTAAGGGGAGGAGATGAACAGGGAGCTAGTGGACTGACCCAAAAGAGGTACCACCACGTCGAGGCCTCGCATACCGTTACGGCCGATAAACGGTCATACGCTGCTTCTATCGCATCCTCGTTTCTCGAGAAGACTTCGTGAACTCTGCTATCGCGTTCGTTATCGAGGACATATTGCATTAGGGCACGAGGTTCCTGGGGCTTGTCATAGACACTGGAAAGGAATTGGTACGAAAGCACGTGGTTCTTCCAAAGGTATTCCTTGCGATGGAAGCGGCGGTAGTCTGACATGATTTCTTCGACCTGAGGCAAGTTGGCGTCAATGACATCTTGATTGAGTTCCAAGAAGCGAGCGAGTTGCGGTGTGAGGTCCAAATCCTCATTTAACCCGATTATCTCCCCAGGAACCTTGACATCTCGTGCATACTCCAGTTCGACGGAAAATCCACTCCCACAATGAAGGCCACGCCATTCTAAGTTACCCTGTCTCTTGAGTCGAAGAACACAAGTGTGGAAGGGTATCCGGGTCATGGCGTTGTATCGCCCTCTGCCGCAGCACCACAACGTTTGGGCCCCAATTGGCTAGTATTATTTGAGATAAATTCCGAACAAAGCTAGGACAACCATACCTGATTGTGCTCGTATGGCCAGCGCACAACTCGATTATCCAATGCACGAATGGACATCCTAATTTGTCGTTTCCGTTGGACGCTGCGACTCAGATTTTGCTGAGCATAGATCTCAAGCTTGGCCAGGTCTTGGAGAACAACAAGGGGTCCCTCGTCGTATTTCATGACCTATTTCACATATCAAGATATGTCGGTGGCCGCGGAGAGCGAACGTACGAGCGTGGGCGGGAAGGGGATCCACCAAGCATTCCCAAAGAAGTGAGTACACTCGGTCTGTGAATTCTCGGGGTCGTTCCAATAGCTGTCAGGTCCAATAAACTGCTTTTGGATGATGTCCTCGATACGTTCACGTTGAGTGCGGTCTGGCCCAAAACTGAAGGAAACGGCCCGAAAGTATGCAGGACCACCTATCTCTCTGAGAATCTGTGATACAGTGTATTAGAACATGAAGTGGGTCCAGCAGTTAGGATTACCTTGAGGTTCTCAACATGGCGCTCCCCGGGTGATCCGCGGAAGTTTAAGAGGTAAGGAGGATATGCGTCTTGCCGTGCCTGTGCAAAGCTCATTCTCTGGGCTTCTGGGATCTTACATTGTGGATATGTTAATAGCAGTGTCGTTACAGATTCTTGCCAAATGCGCCGTTTGAGATGAAGTGATGAGGGACTGGTATCAAGTCTATAAGTCGTCAGGAAGAGCAAGACTCCAGGGATATCTCTGCCCTTACTGTGGAGAAAAAATGTCTATGCCTATGGAATATTCAGCGAAAGAGTCGATGAAAAGCATGACCTGCTTACTGAAATCCATTCTTCTGGTGAGTCCTAGAGACTAGTCAACAACGGACATGATCGGAGTCCGAAGACGTACGCTTAACAATACGATGCATGAATCCAAGATTAATGACGGTAAAATCTGCAGGAAAGTGTCAGTCAAGAGCAAAAAAGGTAATGAGGTCCGCACAAATTGCAAGTCCATAAGTCACGATGTAGATGCTGAAATCAAATGGTTATGTCACGGGAGGATAAGAACAAATGAAATACTGACATGTACAAAACGATAGTATTGAGGACGTCTTGTCCAGGGGTGTTGAGAGTTACAGCCAGAGCAACGGCAGACGTTAATACATAATTTACACGGGAGGTCCATTCACTGGCATTGTTGATAGGATCTAGAAAGGGCGCGAAAACGCATTGTGCGAGGAAAAAACCAATAGTAGATACGACAAGCAACACTTGTCGCACGATGGGAAGGGCGGTACGCGACGAAGTCCGAAACACGCAATTGTCCGGGTTGATAACAGCTATTATGAGAAGTGTGTTCACTTTCGCAAACAGATATGTGGACTCGTAGGTGCCCCAGCCACGTCGAAAACCTAGAATGTGGTTAAAAACAGAAAAACTAACATTACACCAGTGGATGACAAACCACTGTAAAGGAAACTGAATGGACCTCGATCCCGCGATAAGAGTCGGTGGTATTCGAGGTCCAATTCGACATTCTTTCGTAGACGACCAAGCTCCGAGTATTGATCGACCTTGGGAACTGAACGTCGGATAACACGACGTAACACCAAGGGATACGAGAAAGTCAGCTGGATGTGAAGTTATCAGTATGAATCCGAGCGAAATGGCCTAAAACTAACGGTTAAAACGACAATGGCTGATAAAATAACAATAATTGGGGCATAGTTGACTTCGTTCCTCTTCATCGTTGTTGTCCAGCAAAAGTCCAGAGGATCACGATACTGGTCGAGGGGTCCCAGAGGGGGAACGACTGGCGGATAAGTTGTTGCGTTGACATACGGGTTTTCGATGATCCAAAGATCTTCGGACCACACCAATACGTGAACCGCCATCGTGCTCAAAGGTAGGTAAATCAAGGTCAGAAGAAACGTCACGAGAATTAATCCCCATTGCCGTCCTTGCGGGTCAGCAAGTTGAAGCCCTTCCACAGCTTTATAGCGGTCACATTTCAGTGTAGAGCGCCAAAACGAGAAAAGGAGGCCCGCCGCGATGGCCATAAATATCAAAAGATAGAGGAGAGATTGGACAAGAGTGGACGCAAAATTGAAGGCCAAGATATTGGGTCTACGCATCTAGTCAGTACATTAACAACCAAGCAGGATATGACTCATACATGGTTCCAAGAAACAGTTTGCGCCATTTGTCGCCAATATTTTCCCCCTTGAGTGGTACTAAAACTCCTTTCAGCGCCGAAGCGATTGGCTACATGGAATCCCTAACCTATGGTGCTCAGAATCAGGGCGAAAATCTGGACCGTATTGAAAAGTCCATGCAAGCTATAGAATGGTGCAAGGGCACTGGATCCCTAAAGATCGAGTCAGAACTCAGCAAAAAAGAAGAGGTATCGTTGAAACGAACCAAAACGCCTATAATAGCGTTTACAACCCCTCCTAGAATCGTTTTAGAATTCTTCCACCCTGGGGGTATCTCGTAATTAGACTCGAGATCATCTATCGATTTCCCAGTCTCCGCGAGGGCATCCAATGGTGCGAACAGGTGCGGCTCGGTCTTTGAATTTCGTGGACAGAACGCAGGGGGATGAATCCCGGACAGATATTCATCCAGCTTCGCGAGGTGTAGAGGTGCAGCATCCCGACCAAAAACAGCTGTCGCTGGGACTGGCTTGTGTTGACGAAATTTCACGCGATTCACCAACGTTGAAGCGTCAGAAGTAGTTGTTTTGTGGGTGCTCGCGGTGACAGTCGAAGAACCGGTAAGACTCTGCTCAATGAGTGGGATGGACTCGTGATTCCGAGACGGTGGGGGTTTAGGTAGGGGCAACCCATCTCGGACCAGGGAGCGTCCTGGTACTTGCAAGCTATCTCTCAACTGACCGTCCCCTTTGACATTTGACGACGTGGAAGGGAGTCCTGCAGGTGAGTTGGGGGGACCTATCATGAGGATGAGTAACGGGGAACATGGAGGATTTACGACAGCCTAACCTCGGACTGCTGGGGAACTAAAAACGGTGCGCTGAGGAAGGAAACGTGCTTGTCTGGGTGCTGTCACTTTCCAACTCTCCTGCCCTGTTGCCTCTGGCGGCGGCGGGCTGGGCGGGCTATCGAATAGCCTAACCAACTCGCTGACAGTCATTGGGATTGATCCAGCATAGCCAGTGGGGTGAAGGAGGGAAGTGCCTGTATGGTCACGAACTGGTCGGTAAACGATGATGACGCGCTTTGGGTAACATGCCGTGCCGCTTGACCTTATATAGCTCATGCAGCGGATACTCCAGCAAGGCACAAAACACAACACAGCGACTTGGATATTCTACATAAAACACTCGTACATGCACGACTACAGAAGTCCCCGATGGTGCTCGCGAATCATTTCTTCAAGTGTGACGAGAGGAACGATGACAAGTGCTGAACGTGCGGATTCAGACTAACCGAGGCCAAGTGAGCACTGAGACTGCCATGACCACCAGAGGCTGGAGGCTGATTGAGCTTCGATGGCCAAAGAGCCTTGATTCCTTGCTCGAGGGGTGACAGTTGTGCGACTAGATCCGGGTGTTGTGCCAATATCGTATTCACATTCAAGTTTGCGTGTTGCTGCGGCTGTTCTAGGACGGAGGCGTGATACATTTCTTGAGTAGCTTCATCCCAGTTGGTGGGAATGGGGCGCTGAGCTCGACGTGATAGTTTGAAAACACCCGTCAGTGGGCTATGAAATGATTTAATAGGACAATGGGGGTAAAGGGGTCAAACAGTCTTACTCGTGTGAAGGGAGCTGGCCCCAAGGCTTGACAGGGTGCAGTAATCTGTTCAGGTAATGAGGGTCCACGCAGAGCACGTCTATGATATTAGCCTGTCGACAAGTTGAGGGAAGACAGCTGGCGGTAAAATATAGAACTGACCGCCATCCAGGTCAACGTGAGATCCGACAAGTCATGTTCTTTATATCCACCACCAATCTGATCGTAACGTTAGAAGTGTGTTGAAAGATGCACAAGGAAACTGACATCGGAGTGACATCCTGTTGAAGGCGATACAGTCAAGAGCATGTAGGGATGCTTGTAAGCTAAAGGAACATACCATTGAACCAAACTTGTCTAAGGATCTGACCCTTCTTCCTTCCATTGGCACTCTGCTCGAACTTTGTGCAAACCTATGGGCGCAACAGGTTATTGCATCGTCCTTATAAATTTACGATAAACCTACAAAGTCCGCTCGAGGTTCGTCTAAGGCCAACGCCTGGTAAGCACGCTCGATGTGCTCTCCGAGAACCTTGTCAGGGAAACCGAACTTGGAGGCGCCGGTTTTATTTCCAAAGATAAATTCTTCGGGAAGGCCAAACGTGCCCACTGTATCAAAGACCCCAACGACCCTTGGAGGGATTAATAGGATTTACAGGTGGGGGAAATCACTCCTACTGACTTGATCGAAAAGCCCCCGTTATCAGAGCCGGCACGAACCCTCCCAAGCGAGCCTGGCTGGGTCCACGGCTTTAGTTGAGCTTGAAGACCAGCGACCTCTAAAAATGACACAAATTCTAATGGACGTATGATGTAGTCATCTTGACGAACCTTTTGAGTCCTTCGCCTGTGCGAGTTGGAGTTGTGCCTTGTAGATTGTCGCAAATTCTCCCATATCCCTCCGATCCAAGATACCAAAATCGCCCTGGTTCAAAGACCGTCAAGTCGGTCCTCCACATGGTGTAAGAAAAACTTACAATGACCTTGGCTACCATACGGGCGGTATAAGCACCCTAGATTATGTTCAAAAACATGCTTCTTCATCCTTGTATTGGGATGAACATACCCGCGAAAAGCCAAACAAGAAAACCTAGATGGATAATCATTCAAGCAATGTTCTTCCAGGCTGTATATATCGCACCTCATCTCCTGGAACAAAATTACTACGCATCATCAGTAAATTTGGTGCCGTTTCAATATGTGCATGACGAACTGGGCGATGAATGCATACGCGTCTTCCACCTTGCCAGCTGCGACAATGGATGAGTATGGACGCGCAGAACACGTCCTGGACTATAACCACTTACATATCGAATCGCCAGTGGTTCCTAGAAAGTTAATTCGTCAGTCCTGAGACGTGCCCGGATCAAAGAAGCTTCTGTTGCCTGGTACCTTCAACGTACTCGGAGTACATGTTCTTACTAGAACCGATACCCGCTTGATAGTAGACTATCTGGGGAATTTGTGGCTGGTGTCTCTCATCGTGATGGTCCACCATCCGGGCCAATCGCTTGAAAAAGATCAATTACCTCAACACCTAAAAGCTCATTCACTGGCTCACGATGATGTTCGTATACGCAGAGGTGTGGACTTCACTGACACCGTCTTGCCAGGTTCTAAAACGCGTCAACACCGATTGTATCATGGGAAGGCGGTGTCGTACCCATCACAACAGATTACAATGCGCTTATGTGCCGTCGGTCGTGTATTTGGACTGATCGCAGTAGAAGGGGGAGCACTCGGAATGGCAGGGTTACCTGAGGCACCAGCAGCTTGTGGGGCATTGGTAGAGTGGAGAACGTGTTGAGCTGCTTGACTGATTTTCGAGCTGAGGAAAGAACGGGAAGAGGAAGAGCTCATGGCTTCAAAACTGAGCCCCCGATTCCATTAGCAACAGCTTTATATATGAAAAACATGGGTTGCGATCTTTCGCAAACATCACGGGACTGATGCATGATGGTTCAGGAAAAAGGGCGTCGGCGAATTTTTGCGGGGGAGCGAAGAACGCCACGACATGCGAACCGCTATCTAAATACCACTGTTTCCACCGGTGTTACGTCCAGGGAGTCTGGCGGTCTGGAAGCCATGACGAAGGGATTGTTACTTTCCAAATCGCTGCTCAACCGTTTCAAATCCGTCCAGTGCCTCGCAGAAATCGTGCTCATCTAATAACACCGGAGGCCCATCCAACGTGTTTGATGTGTTTGTACGGCACGTACTAACGGAAATTGGAAAATGATCGACCAACAATGGAATGGAACTTACTGGATCTCTGTCAGGCGGATTTGCCATGGAGGAAATCCGTGCAGTTCGACTGGCAATTTCGGCTGACTCGGGCATGTCTGAACGACCACTAGGAGCTCAGGACATGGCATATTTGTTTCTGCTAAAGCAATTTGTCAACCTAAGTGCACATGGACCCAAAGCCGGAGTGAACTTACAGTCTAACAATGAGTCCAGTGATTCGACCGGGAGCCTGAAGAAACCTCGTCCAGGAGGCTTTCCCGCTTGAAGGGATACCAGAGAGCGAGCAACTGATGCTATAGACCCTTTGCCAGATGCCCTTGAGCTGATATAAAGAGTCAGAGGTGGTTCTGGAGGTCGAGATTTGGGCTGTCGTTTTCGAAGAACAGCTTTGTACTTTTGTGTGTCCTTGCGGTGTTTCTTGCTCGGAATTGCAATGGTAATGACACTTAGGTCATGGACATTCTCGGGCGAGAGGGGCCGCGAGTCGGAATAATCAGAAGGAGGAGGAGTAAGGGGATATTCGAAGTCGGATTCACTTGAATCACTGTCAATGGATTCGGAAGGTTGTGCGACACGCTCTCTGATAGCCTGAGAGGACTGCGATAGTATACCTATTCGGGGAGGTGAATAAGGGCTTGGCAGTTATGAAGGGTTCACAAACCATGTTGATCGTACACGATTAATTTGGGTATTCCTGTGGTTCTACACCAAGCTACCAAGTTTGATACACTTTCTACCAGAGAAGCTTGAAGAGCAGGATGACTTGAGTGGGAGTCTGTTGCGAAAAGAACGGCGAGACTTGTAGGAACGCGTGCACGTCGAGCAGAAAGAGTGGACGGAGGAGGAGTATTACGGGATTTGCGAGCAGAGAACAGAGAATAAAAGAAATGTAAGATATTCAGCAGAAATGTTGCAACGAAGTGGTTCATAGCTACTAAACTACTGTGCACACAGTCCTGTCGACGTGGTCCGCTCAAGCGATCACGTGCACTACGTCACAACATGCCCTCCGGGTCGTCGGACTGGATGCCCTTCTTGATCTTCAGCAGCATCGCCGTCTTCCAGTTGTCCAGCTTCGTCACTTGGTCAAACTCAACCACAGCTCCGGTGAACTGCTCAGTGTCCCCTCCCTCAACAGCCTCGATCAAATAGTTGACAAACTTGGCTTCACGCGTCGTCGAAAACCCGTTATCTTGGTTCGAATATTTCGTCAGATTGCGTTTCGCCGTCACCGGGTCCTGTCGGGAATTAGTGTTGCGGTGTTGAAAGTGGCGGTTATACGTACACCCATAGCTAAAGCACATAGCGAAGCTCGCAGCCAGTATTCTTTCACGCTATATTTCGTAAGGGCCGAGGTCAATGAGTGATTTGCCACCTGTTCATAGCGGGCGATTGCTTGTGGATATTCGTCGAGGTCGGCATGCAAGTCAGCAGCGTCTTTATAGCAAGCCATTGCTGTTCTGCAGTCGAATATAAGCAGAAGACCATGAGTGAAACGAGTGGAAGCATACGCGTTCGCATCCTCCTGTGAGTACCACTCCGCAGCCCTTTCGAAACTCTCGCAAGCCTTCCTCACGTCGTTCATTTCCTGCAGGTAGATTTGTCCGATCTCCTTTTCTCTATCTGCCGCCTGCCTAAACCGTCCACCTTTTGTCAGATGCGTAATCGTCTGCGACAGTGCCTGAATAGCCACTTCAAGGTCAAATGCATCAGCGAACAATCCTCGGGTGGTGCCAATACCTACAGTCCGGAAATCCTCTCTTGTAGGCCTTCGCTGCATTCCACCAAGCATTGGCGGCTTCGTTTGTCTCACTGCACTTCTCCCGACACTCCGCCTCTCTCGCGAACGCATCACCAGCTTCCTTGAACAACTTCTCCAGCTTGTAGGCATTAGCTGCCTGTTGATACAGATCACCAGCCTCTTCGAACTTGGTTGATGAGCTGGAGAACCATCCAGAGGACGAATTGGCCTTCTTATCGGCCTTTTCAAGGAGAGCTTGTGCGGGTGATTTGGCGGGCATGCTGTTGTTGGTTGTGGGTGGAGTGAGGCAAGGAGGGGACTACCAAATCGGTCATCTGACGCGCTTAGATCGCTTCGATCACTTTACAGCCCAGCATCGCCAGCTTCCTTCATCGATAGCCATGGCCACCCTCGAGCTCAACCTCCTTTCAAACCTTGCCAACAAGCATTCGAAACCCCCGTATCTGCGGTTCCAATATGGTACCGCTGGCTTCAGAACCCTGTGCGTTGACCGCCGATCATATCACGGACGTCACTAACATCCACTTCTTAGAGGTGCTAATTTGGATTCTGTCCTCTTCCGGGTTGGTGTCTTGGCAGGTCTTCGTAGCAAAAAGCAGGATGGAAAGACCATCGGTGTGATGGTGACCGCATCTCATAATCCCGAACCAGTGCGTCCTTTCCAACCCCTAGACAAGGGCGTCCTCTCTGAGTACAGTGCGTAGGACAATGGCGTAAAGCTAGTAGATCCTCGTGGAGAAATGCTCGAAGCAGCTTGGGAAGCCCATGCGACCACATTGTCCAACGCTGACACAACCGAAGAACTACTGGAAGTTATTGCGAATATCATCCAAGTCGCCAAAATCGACATATCCAAGCCCGCTAGGGTGGTGTACGCTCGCGATACACGGCCGTCTGGAGAGGCTCTTGTAGCATCCCTCGAAGATGGTTTGCGAGCAGTAGGAGCTGAAGCTCGTAACGCGGGTGTCACGACAACGCCCGTCTTACACTACCTCGTACGTGCAATCAATACCAAGTCTACCACGGAGAGCTATGGCGAGGATTCGGAAGATGGCTACTATGAAAAGATGTGCGGGGCTTACAAGAAGTTGGTTGTAAGTTCATCCCACATATCCCGGTTCTTGTCTCATCATCCCCTCAGGCGAATCGACCTCTCCCTCCTCCGTTAATCGTCGATTGTGCTAATGGCGTAGGTACCTTTGCCGCTGACAGGGTCAAGGATATTCTAGGATCGACACTTCCTATCACCTTGGTCAATACCGCAACAACAACCGTGGGGGCGCTCAACAATGCCTCTGGTGCCGACTTTGTCAAAACATCGCAACGGCTGCCACCCTCCCTCTCTGATACTTTAAAACCTGGTGAACGTGCATGCAGTCTGGATGGAGATGCCGACCGGCTTATTTACTTCTATCTCGACGAAAGTGGCACTTTCAAGATGCTCGACGGGGACAAGATTGCCGCTCTGGTTGCATCCTTTATCGTCGAGCAGGTTAAATTAGCCGGCCTGGAAAACAAGGTCAGGGTGGGTATCGTCCAAACGGCTTATGCCAATGGCGCCTCGACAAAGTACCTGTCTAGTGTGAGAGGACGTTCTTGTATAACCGATGAATCTTACCGTTGACCGTTGTCAATCCCCAGAGACTACCCGTCAAGTGCGTCGCAACAGGAGTCAAGCACTTACACCATGCCGCGGAGCACTACCCCATTGGTGTTTATTTTGAAGCGAATGGACACGGCACGGTTCTCTTTTCACCCGAAACCGTACGAACGCTCGAAACCCATCAACCTTCGACGCCTGCGCAGTCCACGGCATTGAATTATTTGATTAATCTGACGCAGCTCATCAACCAGACAGTGGGTGATGCGTTGTCAGACATGTTACTGGTCGAAGCCGTGTTGGCCCACAAATCCTACTCGGCTGTGGAATGGGATGGCCTCTACAGCGACCTTCCTAACCGGCTTGTGAAAGTCGTAGTTGCGGATCGCAACATCTTCCAAACTCAAGATGCTGAGCGCCGTCTTGTCAGTCCACCTGGCTTGCAAGCAAAGATAGACGAACTTGTACGGCGATACGATGCTGGTCGTTCGTTCGTTCGGCCGAGTGGAACCGAGGACGTTGTCCGAGTTTATGCCGAGGCCATGCTCAAGCCACTAGCAGATGGTAAGCGCCCCTTCAGCTGAGGTACTAAAGCTTATCATTCCTTCAGAGCTGGCTTTCCGAGTTGCAGGGCTCGTTTATGACGAAACTGGTGGTGATGCTTTCACCCGACCAAAGGAATTCCTATGATTCAGAATTCCCCTGGAGCAATTTAAGCAAATCCATTTTCGGCTCGAGGACTGTCATAGATATCTACCTGTACAAAATAAGATGTTCTTCACCTGTGTGCCATTACGTTGGCGACCAGGCAGCCTGTCTGTGACGACTTCGTGGTGACATTGGCAGTCAGAATTATTTAGTAGCACGTAATTGTGCATCATCCACTGCTTATATCCGAACAAGGCGGCAGCTGCCAACAACTGGAGCATATTCTTGAAATGATGGGTTTTCAAACCCTTGACTTCATTCTTATTCGAGCCCACCTCTTGAAGCCACCATGTGTCGATTTGTTATTTACAAGGGTACCTCCCCTGTCCAGCTATCTCATGTACGTTGGAATCCTTTGTCGGCTTTTCCTCATACAGTAACTTATGCGCGTGCATGCCTGCAGCTTTTGACACGACCATGCCATTCTATCATTAACCAGGCATTTGATTCACGACTCCGCTTGGACCGGAGAAGGCCTATGAATGGCGATGGCTTTGGCGTGGGTGAGGATACTAGCGGAAAGTCCATGCTGCTTCTAGCTGACCACTTCTTTGCTAGGGTGGTATGATTCCGTTTACGACGAGGAACTAGGAAGTCAACCTTGTATCTTCACGTCTATCACGCCAGTGAGTACCAAATGCAGCTTGGAGTTCACGAGAGGCTAAGGGTGCGTAGGCGTGGAACAATATCAATCTCACACGTCTAGCAGAAAAGATCAAGTCGCCGCTTGTTTTGTGGGTTTGCTCTTCCCTTTTCGCGCGTTTGAATCCTGAATACACTTCAGCGGTCATGTACGTGCAACGACGGCTGGATCCTTATCTCTGGACAATTGCCATCCCTTCGTCCATGGCAAGTTGATGGTGAGCTTTGGTCAAGCATCGTTCACTGCCAAACTGAAATGCGGCAGTTCATGCATAACGGAGGGATCGCAGAATTCGGTGCGATAAAGCGACGCCTTCAGAGTGTGCTTCCGGATGTTGCATTCCATATGGTTCAGGGGAATACTGGTGCGAATCATAGTTATGTTTCTCTTCTTTCAGGTTCTGATCACACGACACTATAAGATTCTGAGTGGGCATTTGCACTTTTCCTATCAAAGGTAGCTCTATGCTCTATTAGGCCGTGCATTTGTTGTTTACAAAGTGCAGTTGCCAGACCCCAATGCGAAGAGCTTTACATGGGAGGTCTTGCGAAAGGCGATGCTAGAAGCCATCGAAACTCTGAACGAATTTGCGCAGGAGGCTGGAATCACAGAGGTATAATTCAATTTTTGTTGTTCGATGAATACCAATTCTTTGTAGCCAAGTCTAATGAACTTCTGCGTGACGGATGGTGAAAGTGTTGTTGCTACAAGATACGTTTCCTCAAGGAGGGACGAAGCCGCTTCGTTGGTATGTGCGATTATTGTCTTCCATGCAAACCTAATGCAACAATAGTGGTTTTCTTCCGGGACGACGTTCAGTGAATATGCAGAGGGTGGTCATTATAAAATGACCAAGGCCGACAAGCGTGAAAATATCATTATGGTAAGGACTCGATTTCTTTGGTGCTTCATGACACTCATGTGGTAGATTGCGAGCGAACCCCTCACCTTTGAGCGAGGTATGTTCTTGCATTATACCCTCGAGTTATATTCATTGCTTCGTAGCGGACTGGATGGAAATCAAGACCAACCATATGGTTGTGATCACTCCCAAGATGAATTTGTTGCTCATACCGATCATCGACAAATACTACGTGCCACCTTCTGACCCTGCAGCTCTGGAGCGCACCACAGAATTTGCACAGGAGAAGGGGTTGTTGAGTCCACGAGAAAGCATACCAAAAGCGAACCTCCCATCGCTCCCAAGCCGATGGGCGCATGCAGTAGCCTAAGACCGTCTGATTTTTCCAGATTTGTGACCCATTAGCGGCTTGCTATCATGCTCTGTAGTCTTGTTGTTGTACCACTGTGATTCCTTGTTAGAATTTACATCTTGATCGCGAGCTTGAACGCGTTGCGCGACACGCTGCGTCACACGACCACGCTCCCTGTTGTCACGGCCAAAGTTGTTCTGTCCAGCGTATGTGTCGGTAGAACTGCAAGGCACTCTCTGTTGTTCTAGATCTCGCAGCAGAGGCTCAATTTCTCGATGTTCCAGCCGTGGATCCTGTGGAGTGCCATCTCTACAACAGCGAGGTACCTTGTTTAACGAATTTACTCATTGGATGCTCATTCTTTCCTCAGACTCTCCACAGCTCTCCAGATCCTCATATTCCTCCCTCTAACGCTTGCAACGCTATCACGATCCGCTTTTCTATTGTTGTCGCTGTTGCTCTGCATTCATGCCCTCATTCACGGTACTTTGATTTTACTATGGGGTTCAAAGGCGCTGTCAGTGATGCAAGTCCCGATGCACCCATTCTTGCTCCTCGTCTCCTTTAATGCCTTCTCGACGACTGCTCACCCTTGGTTAATCGTGGCGACGGACTGGTGGGCAACTGGTCTCACAATGTCCGGACCACTGTTTATTGCTATGGAGGGTCTGTCCAGCCTACTTGTGGTCCAAAAAGTTGGTCAGGAAGGAAAAAGACTGGTTGGGGAAGGAGAGGTTTTTCAGTTTGGACTGCTTTTTGCTACCGCTGCTGCTTATGTTGGATCGGCATGGTGGATTGTTGCGGTACGTGGGTCAGACGTATAAAAATGATGTCATTCTCATACTCGTCGTGGCTGAAAATAGTCATACCCGGAGGCGGCCTCGTCTCCACTTTCGTCGACATTATTGGGGGTAGCTCTCACTGCCTTTCTTTTCTTGACTATCATCGGGTTCGTTCTTCGAAGAACCAACATAATCGAATCTTCTGGCCTCGCCCTCTTTATTGCATACAACGTCTGGCTTTGTGGATTCGACCAAAAATCGTTCTCTGACCCGGCGTCCTCCTAGTAAGTCCGTCGTAACTGGCCGAGGCGTATGTGCTGAACCGTTCTTTCAAGTGCGCCTTTACTTTCTAATCTAATGCCGCACCTTCAAACGCTGATGAACTTTGTTATCTATACGCTTCCGAAGCCTGTTTTGATAGCTTTGCTTTATCGCTTGTCTATACTGCACCTAGCGTCACGCATATTACCCACAATAGGCGCAGGTGCTTGGCCGTCAGAAGGAACTGAAGATGGATGGGATGGACGCCCTGTAAGGTCTTTCGTAACTGCAGGTCGTTCGAAGCTAATGTGACACCAGACATCAACCCTTACCCGAATACTCCTTACTTATCGTCAGTTCATCTTTGTGACTGTGTACTCTCACTTGCTCTGTGAGTCTTGGGTTTTGTGGCCCTAGTATTTTGCTAACCCTGACAGTACTTGACCACTCTTCGCAAATCTGGTGGAGGTGGATGAACATCTTCTTCACGCTGCTCTTGTGGGCTGTCGAGCTATTCGTTACCAACGACGACGACGTCCTTACAAAGAACTGGAAAGTAGATTAATCCCAACCAACTCCACATGGCTGGGACCAGGTGCCATCCCTCTTTTAGGCAGCCTCGTAGTTCTCCTTCCACTGGGCTGTGCTTTCATCCTCCCCTTCATAGAACTCTCTCTTCCATATTTGCGCCCTTTGTTTCACCTCCTCAAGGATGTATTCGCAAGCTACAAAGGCTTCTTTGCGATGAGGGGATGATACAGCGATGACTATGATATCGTCAATGCTATCATTCCAGCACACCAAGTTAGAACATCACCAATTGACGGTTCTCCAACAGGAACTGTTCCCAGTCTATGATGTATTTCTCCTTTGATTAGGGAGGTTTTCGATTGAGGAGCATGCGTGGGTTCATGCGATTGCTGGTTCGCTTGTTCAAGTATATCTGCCATGGTCTTGATCGCCAATTTAGAGTACGCTTGGTATTCCAAGCGAGTCACGACTTTTCCTGTATCGGCGTAAGAGTATCGTTCGGCAGGTCACCGTTAGTATCACCTTTGAAAGAGTTCCGTGTTGTTCCTACCAGCATTGTCAGCTGCTCGCCACGGTCTCATTGAGGGGCTTACCGATGAAAACGGCGATCGCACCAGCAGCGTCGTCTTGAACAGACTTGATTATGGCATCCGTGTCCAAGGGTTGATATGTTAGTGTGCAAGTACCAACCGGATTCGCGAGAGTTGCACCGACGGAGGTGGAAGGAAATGACATCACCGGTCCGGCGGTCCGCCTGGAGAAGCATATTGATGAGCTTTTCAGGGAAGATGCACACGATGCTCCGTTCAACCTGTACGCGTCTTGGACGCGAAAGGCTCGCGACATGCCTCAGGCAAACCTCAACTCTCTCTCTTTTGGCTTCGAGAAATCCACCCATTGATGTGCATCCAGAAGTACAAGATGCTCTCGCCTCTAACAAACCTGTAGTCGCTCTAGAAACTACCTTGGTGACCCACGGCTTCCCATATCCAACCAACTTGGAGCTAGGGATAGCTCTAGAGAAGATTGTTAGGGATAATGGTTCCGTTCCTGCGACCATTGGTATAATTGGTGGTCGTGTCAAGGTCGGCTTGGAACGGAGCCAGCTCGAACGCTTGGCCGATCGACAGTTAAACCCACACATCGTCAAAGTTTCCAGGAGAGATATCGCACCAGCCCTTGCTCAAGGACTGGATGGAGGTAAGCGGAACCGGTCACCCTCGAGCATGTCATCGCTCACATGAAGGAAGGAACGACTTGTAGCGCGACACTTATATTTTCTGCAATGGCCGGCATCAAGGTAAGCGTTTTCTACGCCCAGAGTCCTGGACCTGACATGCTTATTGTGTAGGTGTTTGCGACAGGCGGGTATGCTCATACCGTCCATGGGAATTTCATGGTACCTAATGTATATAATCTCCAGACTTGGAGGGGTTCACCGTGGGGGAGAAAACTGTATGCTCCCTCTTCAAGATTTCTTCATAAGCTGATCTGGAACAGCCATGGATGTATCTGCAGATTTGCACGAGTTGACTCGGTGTCCTGTTGGCTTAGTCTCCTCTGGGGTTAAATCCATACTTGATATAGGCCGGTGCGTTGCAATTGCTCGAGTGATAGTCCGAATTGAAACTGATCTACAGTTCAGTACTCTAGAATACCTGGTTCGTGTGGTCCTTGACTTTTCATTACATTTAACCGATTTGTATAGGAAACGCTGGGGGTACCAGTGATTTCTTACAGCGATTCCCGTGAATTTCCTGCCTTCTTCGCTCCTCGCAGTGGTTACCAGGTCAGTTTGATCCCCCCCCCTTACGCATTCGACTGAACTGGACCAAGGTGCCTTGGAACTTCAACGACCCTCGTTCCGCTGCTCGTATGCTCTGTACGTCCACATGATGTACTTTTTTAGATTGCTTCTCACACCTTTTCCAGACACACAATGGCAATTAGGCTTTGACAATGGAGCCCTGATTGGTGTTCCGATTCCGAGTGAATATGAAGCGTCCGGAGCACAGATTCAGGCATATGTCGAACAAGCTATTGCGGAATCCGAGGCGAATGGGGTCAGCAGACAAGGGAAGGAAGCTACACCGTGGTTACTCAATCGCATTGCGGAGTTGTCAAAAGGGATATCTATGGAATCCAACATCGCATTACTGAAGAATACGGCGCTCGTTGGTATGTCTCTGCCGTATCATTTCGTACCATCTATTCATCCGTTTTCAGGGAGCCAGATTGCGGTAGAATATCAAAAATTGACGAACCACGGAGTAAGGGGATCTCTTGGACCTAGTGTACAGATTTGAACTTGAGATGTAGAAAATGCCTTCGGATACGGCACCTTCAATCATAACGACGTCTTCATCCGTTCCACTGAGTGAGGACATTGCACCAGCGGGTTTATCTGTCGGTATTTTTGTCGTATCTTCAGAGTCACGGAATTAACTAACATCCTCTCAGTATCCCCCCGTAAAGCTCTTGGTAGCAGGATGCGCTGCAGTCGACTTGACAGCCGTTTCAACTGAACCCGCAGAATCCTATGGTAAACACTCGACGACTCCTGGCCAAGTTTCCTTCTCACTGGGCGGGGTCGCACGGAATATTGCAGAAGCTTCGCACCGAGTTGCGACGTCCAAGGCTTGGAATTTTTCTACTCTTCTAGTTGCTCCTATCGGGAACGATGCCTTTGGACGCACTTTACGGGACGGAATGGAACGACTGGGGATGAGGGCGGACGGACTCGTTCAAACAGAAAAGCGGACCGCAGTCTGCAATATGCTCCTCGATTACAAAGGCGACCTTATTGGCGGCATTGCTGATATGAATATCGCAAAAGACTTTCGAGGGGAAGAGGTACCCGCCCCCGTTTTGGAATTTTTTGAACACTCTAACTTGCGGAGTAGATCTTACACCACATACAACAACATAACCCACAAATTGTAGCATTAGACGGGAACTTATCCTCTGCAGCTCTTCAAACGGTCGCAGAACATTGCACCCGTAACAAGATCTCAAGTACGTTATCCTATTCTTGTTACAATTCCCAGCACTAATCAAACCCATAATCACCCAGCCTTCTTGTGAGCACCTGGCGCAATGTCATTGGCTAACCTCCGAACTGAGTACAACTCTAGTGAACCAACTTCCGTAGCTAAAGCAACATCTATCCTCCCGGCCATAGAGAAGGCGCTGAGCCACAGTGGACAAGAGTCCGTTCCCATCACATTCGCCACACCGAACCAACTGGAATTGGCCCAACTATACCGTGTTGCATCTTCAGAGGAAGTCGGTCTAACCTCGTGTGATGCCTGGTGGACAGCTATCGATGGATTCGCACTGAATGATGCCTTTCGCATGGAATTGCGCAACATAGCCCGACAAACCACACCAAAATCTACTACAAATTTAGAGTTCCTCGTCGATCACGGCACGATTCAAATGGCCATCAATCTCCTCCCATTCTTCCAACACCTAATCGTCAAATGTGGAGCGCAGGGTGTTCTTGTCGTCATGCGTAGTCGTAGTCCCAAGTGGTTCCAGCGCAAAACTAACATCAGAAACCACCTAGTGGTCAACCATGGAACAAACGGCGAATCTGTTATTGTACAACATTTCAATGCCCAGTTGCTTGATAACATCGTCAATGTTACAGGCGCCGGGGACTCGCTGGTGGGGGCGTTACTAGCACAGTTGGCCAATGACCACGCCATTTGCGGTAGTCCAGAAGGACTAGCAGAATTCATTGAACTTGCACAGCAGGCCGCTGCATTGACACTCCAGAGCCCTTTGGCCGTGTCGCCAGCTCTATCTCACCTCTAGTTTGAGCAGTACCCGATCCTGGCTGTAATAAAGGTCCGACCATAACAACCTCACGCTGCTGGCGTGCTTGTTCTTTAGCTCGAATCTTCATAATTTTCCCCGACTCTTTTAACTTCTGTTCATATCGCGCCTACCCCTCCTTAGAATGCCTTTTTTTCTCCATAAGGCAGGTGGTACTCACTTGTGCGCCGTGCTTAAGTCGAGTAATGGTATTTGCGGCCATGCCCTTTGTCAAGGTCTCCAGTTTGGTCTTCCCTTCAGGTTCTTCTGATTTTCCCTGCTTCATACGTTTTGCTATCCACTTCTTTTGTTGCTCTGAGGCAGGGAATCTTCTCCATTTTGCAGATCGTAGAATACTGAATATCATCCATTACTGCACTGGACGAGTTCAAAGGAAGACGTACCCTTTCCACATGTTGCCGGGGAGCACCAGCCTCTTTACATATGTGTCGGATGCACGTATGGCTTCTTCGAGTGACCTTGTGGTAGCAATCTTTCTGCTTCGGAAGTATGGTGATGACTTGGCCTGCCATGCATCGTATGCAGACGGGGTATAATTCGCCAGAAACAAGCTTTCTGTGGTCGAATGCTTAGGACATCGACAAGGTAGAAATCGTAACAACGGACCTCTGCTCTCATCTGTTGATTCAATGCGAATGAAACCCTTCCCAAGACATTCCAGAACATATGTGTTACTTCCACATCCAACCCACGCGTACTGGCTCATTTTATTGACATGTGGGGCCCCGGAGTTTTCTTCGACCCAGGAAAACGGGTCCTCATAGTCCGTATAGGTCACGGATTTGGAACTCGAGATTTCAATACGCGGTGCGGCAGAAGTAGGAGATGCACCTCGAGCCTTTTCTTCTAGGGATCTGATATCTTCGTCTGACAAAATTCATCAAACGAAAGCGATGAAACAGAAGTGAGCTTACCCTCAATCTCGACAGCCAGTGGATCCAAGCCAAAAAGGGAGGGTACAGACATTGCACCCCCTGAGCGCTCGGTACTGTCAACAAAGTCGATTATACGGCAGTCTTCCTTCCCCGTACTGGGTGACAGCCTCATCCCTCTACCGATCTAATGGAATTATTAGATCGCCGCTATTACGATAGTACACACTGACCATCTGCGCGAACAGATTACGCGAACGGGTAGGCTTTGCTAAGATAACACAGTCGATATTGGGTATATCTGCTCCTTCGGTGAGGACGGCTGATAGAGAGAGCTCAGTTGCTGCAGTTGCTTAACAAGACAAACCATACCACAGTTTATCAGGACTGGGAATTCGCCAGACTTGAACCCAGCGACCAACGCGCGACGTTCTGCGGGTGACGTCTGCGCGTGCACATATCGAGCATCAACTCCGAAAGTTCGGAAGGTCTGCGTGAGGGCGACGACGTGCGCAATATTCACACAAAATATGAGGGTGGATTTCCTATTTGCTGAAGAATGTCAGCTACAGTAGTCTATACGATGCGGACGAAAACGGGCACACCAGCACGATCAAGCCATGTTCGGACTACAAGTTCATTCATGGATTCCGTATTGACGATTGACGCAAGGCTTGCTGCGTTGTAGTCACCGGACTTGCTGTTTAATGCCACAGAAGTAAGGTCCAATTCCACTCGGACAGAGGTAAATCGGATGTCACAAAGCCTGTCAATATCATTAAGAGCACAAGGAGGCAAATAGGAAGTCCTCACCAATTTTCTTTCATCATTTCGAGAAAGTCTCGGTGGTATACGATCTGTTCGAATACAGAACCAAGTGCCAGGCCATCATGACGGCTGAAGGTCGCGGAAAACCCTATCACCGGTATGGTGTGGCCTGGGGCGGGAGGTTGTGAATCAGCGTCAGGGTGCTGTATTGCTGCATGAAAGCGGGAAAGCAAAGAACGATAACTGGGGACAAAGCGTCAGATAGCATATGGCTGGAAGTTGAGTCCACTAACGATGGAGCAGCCGCGTGGTGGGCCTCATCGATGATCACGGCCTTCAAATTCCTAGGGTCGAATTTTGCGAGGCGTTTTGGTCTCAAGAGGGTTTGGTAGGTTGCAACAGTTCTAATCCACAATTTTGTTAGGAACAACAAACACGCATACATGCAAAGTCTTACACGTCCGCAAATCCCGATGCCTGGTGTTTGTTACCCTGTTCGATTTCAACTGACCATTGAGGAAATAGCCTGGCGACCTGTTCTGCGGATTGCCGAGCTAGCTCGATGCTATTGACGATGATGAGCGAGCGTGTAGCCGATTCGACGGTGGGTGGGGCAGGTATCCGCGAGAGCAAAGATATAAAAACTGTTGTTTTGCCTGATCCTGTAGGTAAAGAAACACCAATTCGTGATGCACCAGCCTGGAGCGCGTCTACACACGCGTCAAGGCATTGTTCTTGGTAAGGGCGGAGGAGGATGGCCCCATGTAGAAGACGATACTTCGGGTGCAAGATTGGCAATAAACGAGGGTGCAGGACGTTGTTACCGCCCAGATAGCGCAGGCATTGCATAAGGAAGACAGGTGAACGAACTTCTTACGGTACGCGTTGATGTTCCAACCAGGTGGTTTCTGACGTGATTGTCACACGAAAGTTCGAAAAATTTCGGGCAAACCAAAAGTCTTTTGATGGGTATAGAATGGCCACACCCGCCCAAGGACGATAATGGAATAAAAAGTCTAAAGGTACTAGTTGAATATAACGAGTGTATATAGAAGTCCGTCTCCAACAATTTAACCAGATCCACCAGAGTAGACCTTGCCGAACATGATCTGCTGGAGCTTGTCGTAGAGGGACAACACACCAGCACCAGCAACACCACGGAGAATGTTGGCACCAGCACCCTTGAACAATGACTTAGTTCCTTCCTTGGCAACGATTTGAGATCCAGCGTCAAACATGGACTTGTAGTTAACACCAGAACCGGATGTCATCATCATGCGACGACTATCGCACATATTTAGAAACATTTTCGTAAGAGAGTCAAATTACTCACCGGATAGTGTCCAAAGGATATGAAGCAAGACCGGCACCAATGGTAACACCCCAACCAAGACCGAAAGAGGCCAAGAAAGAACCCTCGAGAGCACCGACGAGGACGACGGGTTCTATAAAAAGCGTTAGCAATGGCTCTATAGTAGAATTCACAGATCAACTTACTGAGAGAGTCGTAGACACCGAAGTAGAGACCACGGTAGACAATGATACCGACGACGGAGGGAACGAATCCACGGTAGAGACCGGCGATACCGTCGGAAGCCAAAGTCTTGCGGTAGACATCGACTAGACCGTTAAATTGGCGAGCACCTCCACCCTTGGCCGACTTGGCATCGTTAGCGAGACGGGTACGTGCGTAATCGAGGGAGTACACGAAGAGGAGCGAAGAAGCACCAGCAGCACCACCAGAGGCGACGTTGCCAGCGAACCATTTCCAGTAGCCGTCGTTCTTCTTGAAACCGAACAAGGACTTGAAGTAATCCTCTGTAAAAGGCCGTCAGTATCGAAAAGAACAAGAATACAATGAAAACGAACTGAAGGCGAAGTTGAGGGCTTGGGTGGGGAAGTACCGGATGACGTTGGCGGTGTTGCCTCGCCACAGCGAGACGAGACCTTCCTCGCGGTATGTTCGACTGAATGCATCACCGATTCCCTTGTAAGGGGTAGCCAGACGACCTTGCTTGATCTAATGAGAGGCGTGACGTGTCAGCGCCCGAAAGAGAAAAAAATGTTGTGCGCTGACCATCTCATCCTGGTTTTGAACGAGGAGCTTTATCCGCTCGATGGGAGCAGCACTCGTTTTAGCGACGGCCTGAAAAATTGGGAGTGAGTTCGAGAGCATGCGCTGGGCATTGTAAAAAAGATACACACCGCAGAGACACCTCCCATTAGGAAGTCGACTGCACACGACGTATAAGCAAGGTACATTCAGCGCTCTTGATACAGTTACTGACCTGCGAAGTCCTTGGGGGTCTTGACTCTCTTAGTTTCGGCCATTTTTTGTTAGGAAGTACCAAGGGGGAGGTTGGTGGTGGAAGGTTGGGATGAAGGTGGATGTAGTTGGTAGAGCGATTTAAAAACTTTCGCGTGTCAAAAAGGCTTCGGAATACACCGGAACAATTAACTCCGCTACCGCCATATTGGATCACGTGAATTCGGCGGAGGCACGCGATTTGTTCCTGTGCAACGCCAGCGCTGCACCACGCCGTCCACCAACTTGAGATGTTGATACCCATATGGTCGGAAGTATATTTGCATAGATAACAAGCTTAGAGTATGTGGGCACGCGAATGCAAAGGGAAGCAGTATTATTTAATTAAATGCAAGGCATAAAAAGTTTTAAAAAACATGGTCAAAAGTGTCATGCGAAAATATAGTATGCACTGTAATAACGAAGTAATGCCATCTACAAACATAAGACTAACCAAGCCTGGAACTGCCGTTATTGATGCGATAAAGCCCTGCGTGTGAAGAACGGGTTTGAGATTCAAGGTCGCGCGGTGGTCCAAATCCTAAGTGGATAGGTGGTAAAGTACCTGAATATGGATTGTAGCTGGAGGACACGTTGCGAGGGTTGGGGGGTTGACTGCTTGATTTTGACGTGCCCAAGGTACTATGCGCCGATTGGTCAACATCATGGCGACCTTTCTTCCATATTGCCTCCGTCGGAGATGCCGACGACATCCCGGCCTCAGCAGCCTTACGCTTTCCAGTTGGCTTCGGCGGCGGAGGCTCCTCATTGTCTGAATCTAAGGTTAGGTCAATGACATCTTCCGTTGATGTATTTGCTCGTGTAGGCCCGGTATCAGCCACTTGCGTATTCGTAGAAGATGGCGGAGCACTCGCAATGGAAGGAGATAACTCTCTTTTAACGCGGCCTTCCTCCTCGTCGTCCGAATCGAGCACGACGATGTCTGCAGGCTTTTGCTTCTCTTCCTTGTCATCACCGGATGGCGATGGCTTCCTCTCTTCGGGGGTTTGAGGAAGATCAAAATGTATAGGAGGATGTTGTGCCAGCCAGGATGCGGAACCGTGCCTGTTATCAGAGGTATGCCACTGTCCATCAGCCTCCACCATGACATCTTCTACGCTCTCTGGACAACTTTTGAGAATCTCATCAAAGTATCTGGGAGGCAACCGTATTATGAGAAATTCAGTCGAGGTACAAAAGGACACCTACCCGTCAATTATCAAGTCTTTGTGTTCGAGGACGCGTTCGCAGACCGGACAAAGCCAAGTCGTTGTCTGTTCATTGACTGCGAGCCAAGAGGTGGCATCAAAGCACTGGGCGTGAACACATTTCGAGGAACGACTTGGAGTAACAATCGGCATAAAACTCAACTAGCGCACTTGTAAGTTCAAGCAAAACAGCGAATGTCAATGCGTACAGGACACTTCAACGACATTTTTTGTGGACCAGCAATGATCTCGTCGTCATCGTTCTGGGAATCCGTGTCTGACGAATGGCAATTTCAGGCGCAAGCAACATCCATAATACCGTAATACGTACAAGTCTGCAGTATAGATTCACGAGAGCGGTAGCCGCTGGCCTTCAGGTTTGTCACTAGTTCTTCTACTGTGGTAAATTTCACAAGCATGACCACGAGGTAGTATTTCTAGGACAAGATAAGTGAGTGGCATACATCGCGACAGGGGCGCGTACCTTTGCAGGGGCAGGTTGCTGGCTATTGACGTAGACCATTTCCACACGATTCATCATATTTGAGATTCTTGCGAATTTGCCAATGTCTGGAGGTGGGGCTGTCCCAGGCTTTTTCTTCATCCCCTTCAAATTCGCAGGAATCTGCACGTTGTTGACGCGCACTTCACATGTCGGAGGGAACTCGATTAGGCAAGGGTTATTGGTGGCACGAAATGTACTTGAAGGTGAATAAAAGATTGAAGAAGTGCAAAAGAGGCGCAGTTGATACCGCGACCTAAATCCATCACCCATCAGCACGAGTCCAAGGCGCAGAACTGGAACAGATCATACATACCCTGGGGCCTTCAGTTTAGAGATATGATCAGTTGTTAAGGTGAACTGAACAACGCCTTGTCGTCGGTCAGATGAACTGGTTGACTCTGTACGAGGGTAAGGAAAGGTATTATGCGATTGTGCCAGAGACGCACCAGGGCATTCTATGACTTGAGAAACAGTCTGCTCTATCCCGTAGAATGGCGACTCCTTGAAACGGATCTCTTTCGAGAACGTTAATGATAGAGAAACATAATAACACGCTTGTACTAACCAGGTGCTTTGTGTGTGGGAGTAGATGGCGTGGGTAGAGGCCCTGGTCGCCGAGGAGGTGCGTATGGATCGTATCGCGGGAGAGAACTGGGTCCTGCATGGGAGGGTGAGAACGAGGCTTTCGCGATTCCTTGGTTTGCAAAGGTCGTCGTATTCAAGGTGGCCATTGGCGGGAGATGACGAGAATAACTGTATAATTCGGTTAAGTCGAACGAATAAGAAGAAACAGATAGTGGTAGAGAACACGCTTACACGCCATTCGACCTAACTTGGGTCACTACTGCTTTGGCCTTTGTCCATTTATCCGCATTATTCTGTCTCCTCCAGTCATCCAACGCGTGAACGATGCGGTCAATAATATCTTGCTTCTTCCCCGTCTTTGATAGATGCGCAAAACATTCCTCATTGAGGCCAGAAAGGATATGCTTTAGTTTATCAACAGTATTGTTCTTGATATTGTGCCGGATTTGCTGAATTCGGATGGTGGCTTTATCGTGGTCTAATTTGGGATATATGCGTATACTCACCTCGAAATCAAACCACGGATCTGTTGATGCCATTGTAGAGTAGCACCTGTACCCACAGAAAGAGGAAGAGAGCACGGAAACGAAGTCGAGGATGCTGGTAAGGATGAGCGTTAATTCCGTCCATGGTGCGTGACTCTAAGTTAGGAGATACAAACAAGGATCAACAAAGTACCACAACAGCCCAGCAGAACGGCGTCAATTTCATTGATTTTATCACCTCATATCACTAATGGCCGCACGCGACGAGGATTACGACAAACTCACACCTGAGGAGCGCGAAGTCAGAGACAAAGCCGACCGCGAGCGCGAGCGGGCTGAGCAAGCCAGTAAGCTCAATCTTGCACACGCCTCGTTTATGATCACCTTATCACTTCCTGACGCGCAGCCCTTCCGTACAAATGGGTCCAGGAACTGGGCGAAGTGGATATTACGGTACCTGTCCCTAAGGGCACACGAGCAAGGGACTTGGCTATCGTGATCCAGAAGAAAAAGCTCAGCGTCGGCTTCAAAGGTAAAGACAAGATTATGGAGGGAGAGCTGTGCAAGGAAATCAAAATAGATGAGAGTACTTGGTCTGTTGGTGCGTGCAAGTGTTGCAAACCACAACCAAGGAACTGATTGCTGTGTCAGACAACAACGAGGTCGTTATCCATCTCGAGAAAGTCAACGCGATGGAGTGGTGGGAGAATATCCTCACCCATCATCCGAAATTGGATACTCGCAAGATCGAACCACCCAATGGAAAGCTGAGCGACCTCGATGGGGAGACGAGGTAGGTACTCTTCGATAGTCACGCCTTGCAGCATTTCTGAGTTCCTCCAAGGGGCGTAGTAGAAAAAATGATGGTACGTGAATCGTACCTACCTTGAAGATGGCTTGCTCACAAACTCCCGTAGTTTGACAATCAACAAAAGGTAGAAAACTGACGCATTTTCAAATATAGCGGAGGTTGACATCACGTTGCAGGCTCTAGGAAAACCCACATCTGATGAACTTAAGAAACACGAGGTACGCCATGCACTCCTTCTGTCTTCCAGTGTTGCTGAAGAATCCAGGCTCTGGAGAAATTCAAACGAGCGCATCCCGAGCTGGACTTTTCCAATGCGAAGATCTCATAAGCGAGCATGTCTTTATGTGCAGAATGTATACAACACTGCTAACAATCATAGTTCAGACACCTGTATGTAAAGCTCAATCAGCACTCACTTGTAGAATATCACAATTTTCGACGTTTCCCCGTGTAATGTGTATCCGCCTGAGTTTTGCGTTTGATTCTTTCGACAAGGCCGTGTATGCTTGTATCTGGCGACGGTATGGGCCGTGTCCCCCTTTGGGGATCGGTCCCTTTCGTCTGTCTCTTCTTGCGCTCGTTCAATAAATCAGCCATGCCCTTTGTCGGTTTGTAACTGGGAGAGCCTATCAGTTTAGCCACGCATAAATGGGTCTTAACACGTACTGAGGGTTGCTTGGATCAATGGCATAGTTATGATCGTCGTGAAGGGCTTTGAAACGATCGTCGAGAACGTCGAGAACAAATTTCTCTTGTAAATCTTGGCTTGCTCCTTGGATACTTTTCCCTTTCCGCTTCTTTGCCTTGCGCCCTTTCTTCTTTTCTGCTTTAAGGATAGCTTTGAGGTCGAAATGATCGGGTTCAAGGGCGTGTTCAGAGCCATCTTCAGAGGGCTGTCTTCTTCTTGGAGGTGGGGAGGCAGGAGCTTCGCTGTCACCGTCTGTACCGTCGGCCTCGAAGAAGTCGTCTGGGGCTGGCTTCTCTGCTTTTGTGACCTCCTTTCTCTTCTTTCTCTTTTCTTTGATCTTCCTTTGATAGCGGTCGAGTGTTGTCTCTTCGCCCGTCTGATGAGTACTGAGACCAGGCGTGAAGGTAATTTCCATGTCCACATCGTCCTTTTCATCATCCGAACCCCACCCCTCAGGCAGCGCGTCTTTCTGACCAAGGAGTAGTTGTCGTAGTTTGTCACGAGACAGGCTCTTCTTGTTCTTGGTCTGATCTGCCTCTCCTTCAGAGTCGGAGGAAGAGGAGGCGATATATGCTCTGAAATCAGCATCCTCGAGCTCCTTTTGATTGAATCGGCGTCTCGTCACTTGCATGCGCTCAGGGTCATCGTTGTCCCAAGTCAACTTCACTTTGGAATGTCTGAGAGCCTATACTCGTTCTGAGTTGAGAGCTATCAGAGAAAGCAGGCCACTTACGTCTGTTACAAAGTCGAGAGGCTTGGTGCTCTTTTCCTCAATAGCCTCGTCTCTGTGGTGAGATTTAGGACGATGACCAAGGGCTTTGAGCAGGTTTCTCACCTGAACGAGGTATCGAACGACATGCTGTCAGGTACAAAACTGAGGTCCAGAACGTTAGCAGAGCGCTCCAATTCAGTTCCATCCAGTTCTGTGTACAAATGAGAAGCAGCGTCTTCAGTATCGCACGTAACAATTGCGTAGTAATACCTGTCACAAAATTCAGACCAGATCTGCAAAGGGACAAGGGAAGACATACCGTAGCCTTTCGAGTTGGTAATTCCGTAAGGCGCCCTCATTGTAGTTTGCATCCGCGTCCCCAAGTTCATACACGGTCTTTTCGTTGACTTGGCTCACGTCGAGGTCTGGCTGCTTTTTGAAAATCTCGGGTGGAGGGCCTTCCCTTTCCTCTCGCGCAAGCCTCTCTTTTCCAAATTCGCTCGGGTAGACGCGGACGCTGAGGACCTTTCCAAGAGCAACATTTCCTGCAGCTCTCTTGAGCTTTTTGCCAGTGGGGGATAAGAGGGACGAGAAAACTTTGAAGAGGTGAGCTGCGCGGACGTGGTCCCAGTCGAGATTGACAACAGCAAGACGGTTCGTTCTTTGTCCACCTTCGGGAGTGGAAGGCTCGGGATTGACCTTGTTGTATGCGGCTACCTGCGCGTCCAGGGCTGCAACTGTTGTTTCGTCCAAGTCGATTTCTTGCTCGTCACGAGGAATTGGGATAGGACGCGTCGAGTCCACCCCGAGTGCGACGATGCCCTCGTCATCTGTTTCCTCTTTCTCCTGCTCCTCGTCAGAAGACTCTAGCAGGACTTCCCCGCGAGCATAATCGGGCCCAGCCTTCGGGACAGATTCGTCGTCTCCATCGGAGTTTCCGAGACGATAGAACCGCCTCAAGTCGTCCCGCTCCTTTGTTTTGGTGAGGGTACGCCCGTACTTGTCTACACGTGCTGGGAATGACGGATGGATCAGCTGGAGAGCGCGGGGTGAGCATATGAACAAACCTGATTGCTCGGGTTTCTCGGACTGGGCAAAGACGGCGTCGAAGCGAGTGTCTGCTGCAACCTTTGTGCGGTGCTTCTTTGGACGGCGAAAGCGGGGGTCTGTTTTGAGGCGGGCGAAGCGTGGATCTGACATTGAGGGACGCGAAATTGGATTTGTAAATTGTAGATACGGGCCAATATTTTTAGGACAGCGTGACCGTGACGGAGCGATGGCGACCATCAGCTGGTCGTTATAGGCAGGCCGCACTTATAGGACACAGCTTGTCGTTGTCCCCCACTTTGATTCATAGGCTTCAGGTCCTTTCTTCATCTCTCACCCACTTCTTCCTTCGTTTTCTTCCTCACCGGTCGCAGGTCGTCCTATCGCACTCTTTCGTTTTACACCACACCTTTTTTGCCATGTTCTCCCGTGCGACTCTCTTCGCTTTCCTCGCTCTCCTGCTTGCTAGCCAAGTAGCCGCAACTCCTCTGCCAGCAGGCGTCGTCGTAAGTTCCTGTTCTTTCCTTCGATCACCCATCGTTCCTGATGGATATCTTCGAAGCGCGCGGTCGAGGCGGCTGATGAGGCTCCTCTCCAAACCATCCCCATCTATGTCAAGCGTCAGGTCCCTGCGGAAATTGCTGTCACTGCGCCCCAAGGCAATATTCGCCCCTACAAGCGTCAAGTCCCGGCTGAGATCGCTGTGACTGCTCCTCAAGGCGACAT